>LVLI01000176.1:0-141103 GCA_001687465.1 Halocafeteria seosinensis | reverse complement strand
TGTGTAAGCAGCGTAAGTATGTATGCCAGGCGGTGATTGGAAGCATGGCTTCAGAGGCGTGATTGATAGTGCTAAACTCTCGGCGGACCATGTTGACCGCCAACTTGCACCCCCATACTCATCAGGTTGACCCAGCCAGACGACCGGGACAGCAATGCCCGTCACAGCATCAACGGTGAACATAAAAACGTGCGGTCTAGTTTATGAGCGGACGTGCATACTTGATCGTGTTTAAGCGGATGTTTGGTGCTACACTTGCTCGCAGCCCCTCAGTTGGGACAGCACCCTCCGGCGTTGGATGTAGGAATGAGCTTCTTTGAAAAGAATGTTCACATACAATTGGAGCAACGGTGTCGAGAAACATAGTTTAGGTGACAAGAGGAGCCTGTGTGCGTGCGTATGTGTATGTCTGTGTATTACTACTTTTGMTACTGAAAGCAATCTAATCTACCTGCTGCGGTCGGTGAGTATTGAGGTAACCCCTCGTGGAATCGATACAGTACCCTGACGAATATTCCGTAGAGGAAACGCCGAATCCAAAGGTATGTGGTATAAATGGTTGATGTCTGAAGATGAAGAAAGAAGGTGGCCCAACCACAAATAGGAGCTGGAAGAAGAAGAGTGAGAATTGAGTCGCCACATGGGAGGTTATTCTGAGGCATGAGGGTTGCTAGCGTACCATAAATCCAGCAGAAACCGCCGCCTTTGGAATTTCATCTCTCTATAAGGGGGACGGTCGTTGAAGGGGTTTTCGTAGTCGAACTGTTTATCTAATTGTCCCTTGGCACAGAAATACAGATGGAGTGGACTGTCCTTCGGCCAACAACCACGGAAGAGAACATCCATCGGCCCACTTGTCCAACGCTCTGCTTTCCGTGGCCCTTCGTCTGAATCCGAAGAATCTGTGTCTTCCAGCATTGCTCCATCTTTGGGGAACTTGTGCTTCTCTATTTCTTCATTGACCCACTTCTGACAAATGCGTAATACCTGATCCTTTGTTAACTTTCCCGGGTGATGCCAACCAAGGCAAGAAACATAGGGGCCATTGTCATTCAGGTTAACCACCACCAGAGCCCAAACGTTTTCTTCACGTCGCACAAGAAGCAGAATCATGTCGACCTCGGGTAGTTCGATATTATTCAACTGTTGTCGGAGTCGTTCTGCTTCCAAAGGTGGGGGGATCCATACCATATGACATTGACTTGTTGTCACCAACAACTTACTCGCCGACCGACACATCCGCATACCGCTGAACCTTTCTGACCGCACCAACACTTCACCCGAAATATTCTGTCGCTTCAACCAACACCGAGTAGACAAGCGGCTCATCAGGTATTCTATAGGAGCCGTCTTTCAGGCATGCTCGTTGGGAGGACAGCAGCTCTACCGAGCTAACCAGTGACATGGCCTTGAACATGACAACAGGCTGTTAATGGATTACGATCCATTTTCACGGCAGACAATTCCACTCACCAATAATGCCTTAGCCACCGTCTACGTTTCTGCTCCAACGGTGTTGTTTCCGAACTACTGGAGTTGCCGTCAACCACCGTAACATGACCATCAGGCACATTTGGCTCAGCTTGTGCTAGCTATATCCTCCACGGTTCAGAGGCCAGCAAGTAAAAGGTTAGCCTGTCGTAGCCCCTTCACCAGAGGCCCCGCTTCTTTGTCATTACGTACTCTCCAGAGACAGATCACCGCTTTCATTCGACCTCAACTCTTTACCCCCGGATCAAGACAGACCACCGCTTTCATTCGACCTCAACTCCTTACTCCAGGATCAATATCACCAGCTGTACCCGGACGTACCAGTCATGGACGCGTCCCTCCACGAAGATAGATCACCGCTTTCGCTTAACTCTGTCCGTTCCGCTTCACCAGCGATAGCCGATTGACTACCACCACAACTGGAGGACGCTCACTTTCTTCCCGAGTCGGTTCACAGACAACATCTTTGCTGGGTTGCGCAAGTTGCTTCCGTATTAGTCTACATGAGGTTCTTCTTCAATACAGATCACCGCTCTCCCTCGTCCCTCCGTTCCGCTTCACCAGTGATACCCGACTGATTACCACCACAGCCGAACGATATTCACGTCTTTGCTTTGTCGAATCGATTCTCTTCGCTTGGATCCACCGGTGCTGAATGAACTCCAGATGAATCACCGCTCTCATGAGCATCTCACACAACACTGTCGGTCGGTCCGCTTTACGGTTCACTCTTTCCACCCGGAGAATATTCACTTCGTTCTCGAGTCACCTCACATACATCATCCTCTCTAGGTTCCGTACCACTCTGCAACGCGAGTCTACAGAGTCTCCATGAACGTCGCTCTAGGCGGACCAACCACCGTTCCTCTAAGCCGATCGACTTGCCAGTTCCCCTTTACTGGTGATACTTGATTCCCTATCCCACACACGCAAACGGTATTCACTTCTCTCTGCCTAATGATCACCCCCTTTAACACAGGGAGGACAAGATTAATTGGTATTTCGAGCGTAGGCCGGATATGATATGTCCGTGAACTTTCCACGTCGGTGGCGTTGAGTTCACCCGACGCCGCGGCAACAATGGAGCCCAAGGAACGTCTCCTCAATGTTTTTTACTCTGCCATCTTTCTTCCTACAAGTAGTAGTACTCAATGCGAGCACCCCCTTTGCTCAATAGTACAACAACAAACGAAGGCATCGGCTTCCTTCTCGCGCCAAAACGGTTGAGCCAACATGTATACAATATACACTTACCTTGATGAAACCAGTACACGGTCCTCTTTAAAATTTTAACTGACACTCAGTAGGCTTGCTGCACGGCGTTTAACATACACTTCAGTAGTTACACAGCAACAACACAGACTTCAACGACGTATACGGTACCACTGCTCCACAGGCTGGACCACAGCCAGTGCCTGCACTGCCTGCGCTGTGTGGGTAGCCTGCCCAAGGCTGCCCTGTAGCCGCGACACCGGACCGCCCTGGCATGCCGGGATTGGGGGTTCGGAGCCGGCTGGGTCAACCTGATGATTAAGTCATCCCTGGCATGCCGGGATTGGGGGTTCGGAGCCGGCTGGGTCAACCTGATGATTAAGTTCGCGCCCCTAAGTGGCTAGTGGCTTAAGTATCAGGAAAGATTGTTGCAATCGACTACTGGATATCAATTGACCATTGCAGGCCAAACATCCATTTGTTGGTGCATAGACAAGGATATATCGATAGTTCCATCCTTGATACACCCACTTCACTCGAGTGAAGTGGATTGTGTGTATAGAAATGAGTGAAAGCGAAGAGGAAAGTGAGGGTCCTCTCTACGAGTTCCCTTTGGCTTTTTTCACGGAGTCTCAGGAAGAAGATGTGTCTATATACGATGTCCCTTGGCCGAATGAGTTCCCCACGAAGGTTGCACCGAGTCCAATGGATCGGTATAACTCTAGTGATCCCGCAGATGCTGATCAGACAATGGAAGATGCTCCTAGCCGCCATATATCATCCCCGGTCCGAAGGCGCTTATACGAACATGGAGGAATTTGTCCCATTGACTGCTCGAAATCGAATGTGAATCCTTCCCACACAGTTACCTCGGATGTCGTATGGAGAGCATGGCACAATGAGATAATGCTCATGGAGGTACCGGAGAGAGGGAGCTTGAGGCAAAATAAAATTATCTTAAGGTTCCCAGGTAAGTCTCGGTGGTTGATGGTGTTTTGAATTTGACCTAGATTCACAGGGTGACGACTAACCCACTCGCAGTCGATGTATTAGCTCGTAGTGTGCACGTTAGAGTGGAGAAATATGAAGGCAGTAATTTCCTCTTTGTGTCGGTGGTAACAGTAGTGGCTACGGTTCATCATTTCGGGTTTGAAATGCCGGAAGAGCAAGCGACGAATGGGACGGAGGGGGGCTTATCAATGTTCACACCGTATGCTGATGAAGACCAGAATCGCCCTTTGCATCCCAGCTCAAATTGCCTCGTCTATGCCGGTGCTGCATTGAGTACCAAGAATGAACCACCTCTCTCCTCCTCTTTCTTCTCTTGGACAGCACAGGAGGCGAATGGACAAACTCGCGTAACTAGCGCTGCCTTCCGGGATACTTTTGTAATTCTTGGTTTCGAGGATGGTAGCGTTCACACTTTGTATTCTGATGAGGGTAAAGCTCTCTATTGTGTTAGTCAAGATTGCTTGCACCAAAAGAGGCTTCACACATCTAAGTCAATGCTTGAAACGGTCCTGTCAGCGTTCTCTGGAAGTAGTCAAACGGTGGGCGAACGTGCAGTGCTCGATTTCCAATTTGTCTCTCCAACTAGAAGCTCAAAGTCTGGTCAAGAAAGTAATAGATGGGTATTGAGCGTCCATAAAGACGGTACAGTGCTACTGTGGGACATACTGAAGGTGAATTGTCGATACGCATGGGATTTGTTCGAGTTAGCAGGCGTAGACCTGTCACAGGAACAGCAGGTATATGCTGCCGATATTTTCACCGATTACGCTGGTAACGATAGAAGTGTCTTCATTCTCCGCATAAGTCATGGTGGATTTGATGTAACAAGCTCCGCTTTAACCGATTCCCATTTCGTATTTGAACTGGACGGGCCCCTCTCTCGCTCGAAACTGCCGGAAGTACGCGCGGAGGAATTTTCACCGGCAAGCTTAAATGGAAACGCGGATGATTGTACCTGGGCTTCCGATTCGATGTACATGAAACAGTTAGTGTGCGTCGACTCAGAAGAAAACACGAATGCATGCTGGCAATGCTGGAACCATGAAAATAAACCTGGAGTAGCGTTCAAATATTGCCGGAGGGAGAACAAGCGGATTACAGAGGAGATTCCATTGTCCCTCCATTATGATGTTCTTGATATGGTTCATTCTGAGACTTTCGGACTTACAGAATTAGGCTATAAGAGTGAAGAATGGATGGTAAAAGCTGTTACTGAGGCTGCAGATAGAGCAAAATCGAACCGCGATATGATATTCGATGTGGATTACGACTACTCTATTCAACACTTTGGAGACAATTGGTCAAGTGACAGGGTGTCAGACTTCACTACAAGTAGTATATTCGATGCGGACCCTCCCAATCTTGTTCACGACCCTAACAAGCTCCTGACTCAGGAAAACTCCCAGAAGACACCGCATGAGGACGCCCAAACAGCTGTTTTAAAGTCTATCGGTTGCCTTGATTCTCACTGTTTGCGATTGCTTTGTGGAAATGAAGGCTACATGGCTCACGACTTTCTGTATGGTGACATTGCCAGAGGAAGTTCCGGTACGGTACTGGTTACAGTAATTGCCACAAGACTTGAAAATGCGGTAGGAGATATCGAACTACCTGCTCTGTACGAAGGTGGTGAACGAATGACGCTGTTTGAGTGGACCGCTGCAGAGTTGAATTGTTCTATTGATGCGCTGGAGCATGAACTCGTTTTGAGTCCTGCATTACAACATGCTTGCTGGGACTTCCCGAAGGCTCACTTGCTTTTCTGTGTCATGCGTACGATTCAGGATCTGGCTATCAATCGGTCTGGATTTGTGCGAAAAGCATCGGGCTTTGTACCCATTCAGTCTGTGGAAAATGCTCGGCAATTTTTTAGCATGCACTTTAAGGCTTGGCAGTACTTTTTAAAACAGTTCTATGGAATGGTCGAGTCTTTATTGGAACCGCTTTCTATCTATTCTAGAACTCGACCAAATGCGACAGCTAGAGGTGCTGTAGTCGTGCGACGGGAGGGTCTCTTCGTTATCCGGCCCCTGCACTTGAAAGCCTTATGTCCCCCGGAACGATACCTAAGGATGACGAAGTGTAGATCGACTCCTATGGATGCTATTCAAGGAGACAGGACGTTGCTCCTACACTGGGCGGCATCCGCTATTTTTTCTCTGTTGCCTGTAAATGTTCAGTCGCACCTCTTGCAAGGGGGAGGGAATGAGTATTCTTTCGGCCAACTACTGGAATCCACAGCTGCTTCGTTCGACTCGTTAGTGGCTAATGCTTCCTCAAATGCCGCAATGTATTCCCAAACTAATCGAGATGATAGGGACTATGAACTCGTTCTCGAGGAGCGTTCTAGCATCGCTGATATCCTTTGGAAGGAAGGCAGCATAGCACCCTCTGCTGCAGAAAAGTGGGAGGGAGAAACCATCGTTAGGTTAACTGCTTTGCAGTGGTCTGGATTTCTTACTTATGACAGAAGTGTCGGTGAGCGATTTACACAGCTCGAGGCATTCGAAGAGTTGTTAGACCTCTGTTACAATCGCCAAAGCATGGCGATAGCTGAAAATCTTGTCGCTCAACGCAGTGGGGAAACTAGAGGTCTTCACTCCGCCGAACACGCAATGCACCAGCCGTCATTCTTGTTTACTCTCTTGGGCTACAAGGCAAGGAGCTATGCTGTCTCTGTATTGCTTATGGTACAGAGGCTGTTGAGAGAATACACGGAGGATGCGACTAAGCAACCGTTACTTCTGGAGAGTCTCTGGGACATATCGTTGAGTCTAGTTCGGCAAGAGCATCGTTACCCGGCTCTGCAGCCGTACCAGTCCACGTCTTTGCAAGAAAACTGCAATGCTATCAAGAATGCGATTGTCGCTTTTGGAAAAGAGAATGCATCAATTGGAGTAAAATTGTCACTTTTGTGTGCGCTGTTGGAGCAGAATGCCTGGTTCTGCAGGAATCCCGTGGAAGCGCAACGGCTCGGAGAACATGAATTTTTCAGCGGAAACGATACCACACGTAACGTTATGATTGGCCTTCGCGCAGCCCCCACGGAACTCGAACGACAATGTCTAAACCCGGTTATATATTCTGGTGAGGAGCCAGATATACACATACCTGTAAGCCGTACGTTTTCGGAACTCCTTCATGCCCTGTCTGCAACCCCAGATGGGGCGGAGCAAAGCGCCGTAGCGTCTGTTTGGAGAGGTTCCTGGACTTGGATAATTATAATGAAGTTAAGTGCCCTGTGCTTAAACGTTTCCGATTCTTATCAGAAGCGAGCACTCTTGGACAATTTGCGCGTTCTCTGCTCTCATATGACACGTATGCCGTGGGAAATCATTCCCTCTTTGGGGCTAGACGGATGGATATCTCATGAAACCATTCTTTTTCCGTCCTGGAAGAGATACTTCCGACTTGCCCACGTTGAGCAGAAGCCTATGTTATGTGCATTTGAGCAAGTGTGCAGCGATTTGTCTCCCGTGCAGGGCTCTCTCGTTGCTTGTACTGAAACTGCGGAAGTATACGGATCTCCAAAACGCAGCTTGGTGGCTGATGTTTCACAGCTCTTTCCCTCCTTATCCGGAGATCTGTTAGATTCTGACGTACTTTCTACGACGCGGCCGGTGGCCATTGATTTGTCCTGCGAACATGGACAGTTAAGGCTGAACGCGCGACGCTCATTGCTCGAATGTTTCATAAAATTACTGAGAGGGGAAGACCAGCTCTCGCTTTCATCAGCGGTGGAATATTCATCGAGATTTCTTTACGAAAATCTTGGTTGCCGGTCCTACAGCAATGAAACCCCTGTCTCGTCAATCCCCCACTGGGATAGACTCCCAAGCATTGCGTCTATGGCGTTAGTAACGGGGCAATTCCATGCAATCAGTCAGCTCTTTCCCTCTATCGAAGACTTCTATTGTTTCAGCAGGACTGCAGATGCAACCAGGCAATTGAGGATCGCAAAATGCTTGTCCGAGCTTCATTCAGCGCGAAGCTTGTACCACCACTCACATCCTTTGAAGAGTTCCAGGTCCGCCAGGTATGCTCTTCGTCATTTACAAGACGCAAAACCTCTTCATGTTCCACGAGGATCTGAGAGCGAGCCGCAGCTACATTTGACATTTGGGAAGATGGGTTTCGCATGCTTCTGCACAATGGCGGCGTCTCTGTTGAAAAAGCACCGCAGTAGTGTTGGCTGTGAGAAGCATGGTACTAACAATGGGTACTGGCCGGATGACATCCATCAAGGCCCGTTGGAGTTTGCTAGTCTAGCATTGAAGGAACTAGAAGAATTGCTGCAAAATGCGAGTTCGGATGATTTAGAAGGTGGGGTCCCACACTATGAAGCGTTGGATATTTACTCTAGGGTTGTACATATTGAGATAGAAGAGTTACAGTGGCTAGAGCGTTACACAGAAGCACTCCATAGCTGCAAGAAGTTGTCTATGGCACATTATCGACGTGATGCCGTACATACGTTGGTGTTTGGGCTTGTGGAAGACGGGCGTTGGGATATCGTCGCGTCCCTCCCTTTTGAACTGGAATCAATGGTATGGGCAATTGAGTATTTGTCTCGAAAAGCCTCTTACCGTTTCTTTTCCAAGGCTGAGCTACGCAACATAGACAGCAAGGATCTCAGAGACCTTAAGGAGACGTTTTTGCATTTGTATTCTCTAATGATGAAATTTGAGCTCGTGAAAGAATCGAGGCACATCTTGTGGGAATACTGCTCTTTGTTGCTAAGAGCGCATGAAACACTTTCGGTCCGAGTATCCTCTTGGTCATCACACCAAATAGAAGTTGCCATCTTGATGCGAGTATTGCTCCAAGAAGGCCTTACACTGTTACTGGGAGCCCTTGAGATGGGCAGTGAGACTGACCAATGGGTCTCTGTCGACCCATCTTCCCAGGCTGCATCACTTTCCATTTTAATGACGTGGCAGGCAAATGTGGATCAGAAAAATTTTCATGATCCGATTTCGTCGGCGTATGATATTTTTGAGACGGACAACGCGTCGTTTAGGAAGGAAACGTCGTTAAATGACACTTTCGGAGGACAATCTTCCTTATTCAACCCTAGAAGGCAGAGCACTTCCCCTATAAGGACCAAGTTCGATTTGCTTTGCCTTCATTCTTTGGTCACTAATGAGCTTTCTTGCTTGCATGCTCATAAAGTAACAGGAGATATCACTGGGGTCAGTAGCACTTCAGACACTTTGCTCAAGAGTGTTTGCATCTCCTTGTGGGCATCGGGGCACACGGAAGGCGTCGCTGACTTTGTACCGCTTCAAAAGACGCTTATGCGACAGGGTCAATATATGCGGAGTCTTCAACTTGCACTCTTTGGGGAAATACCAAAACAACGATTTGAAAAACTACTTCAAGAGCGACAGGATAGTATCGTGTTTCCCGATCTAGAGATGTTCAACAGCTTTCACAAGTACAACTCCATGCTGACAGTATCCTCCTTGTCACCTAGAGATGTCGTCGACAAGCTCGCTACTGCTTGCGCCAGTTTGCACGGAAGCAACCTATCGGTCAGTAAGAAGATGTACGATTCGTTGACCCAGCACGGTCTCCTAATGGATCTGGGGCAGACCGCCACCACAGATTCCTCGTGGGGTATTCTTTGGAACAAGTTACGGGAGGCTTTGTATATCCTTTCCAAAGTATATCACGAGTATCCAAGTATTTATGATACAGCAATTGGAGCGGTCTTCTCCCACGACTCTGCAATGGAACCACCCGCCTGGTTAATCAAGGAAGCTAAGCAATATGCCACAGAGAAGGGGGATCCGTCCAGGCTTCTGCAAACGTTTATGAAGTTTGGACATGTGAGGTTGTCACTGGATTTTGCTCATGAACTTGTGAAACGTGCAACGACGAGACTTGAAAATGCGTGGCACACTGAAGACTATGAGGCACCAGACTATGTGCCTTACTGGTTGTTGACGAAGCTCATTTATGGCGTGGCCGAGGCCCGCGATTTGGACGACACTTTACTGAAGAAAGCAAGCGATCTGAAAGAGAATTTGGAGAACTATGCGACTCTAATCATGAAGACTGAAATTCTGTCCGAACAAGCACACGGAACTGAACCAGCGAGTGAAGACACGTCTGACGAGACAGTTAACAGACAGCGTATTGCTCACACTGTTCACTCCCGGGATGTGCAACGCCAACAGGAGCTCGCTCGTCAAACAAGAGATATGATGGGTACCAATACTAGTACAGCCACCGGAGACGATAGCATGATGGAATTAGATTACGATGACGACGAAGATGCCTACGGCGATGATCCCATACTAGATTAGTTTAGATTAGATTAGATCCCCCAATATACACCTGTTCTCCTCCACACTATACAGTATCCACTCCTCTATTCATTCTGTCTTCTTTTTCTGGCCTGTCTTTATCATAACGACCCCTACAAATGTGGCTACCAGAGCTATGACTACCACCAATAAGGCAGCTGGTATCATCACGGCGTACTCTCGAGCCGGAAACCAGGCTTGTATAGGTTGATCAGCGTCAATAAACGGCTGTATACACGGTGTACAAGGGATCCAGATGAGACTACAGCGGACAGAGGAGCCCTACGTACCGTTATAATCACCCATAATGTGTAGTAGAGGAAAATAAAGGCACTCAAAGTGAGCATAGAGGCGCCCACTACCTTGTCGATGAGCGCCTGGAGAGGGGGACAAAGAGCCCTGAGGTCATTCACATTGAAATATCGATGATTTTGACACTTACCATGATGGAACCCTTGGTCTCAAGAAACACCGGCCATGTACCGAGAAATACCAACAATCCCGGATTTATGCACTCATCTGCATTGTATGGGACCCGGCGAAGCAAAAGGGAAGTGCGGTGGCGAAGCAACTTCGTGGTAGTGGGTGCTGAGAAAACATGTTTACTGTGTCTATTCATACCGAGCTTCTTCATCCTCTAGATCTTCTTCCTCCTCGGCTTCTTCATGACGAGAAGGAGCCTGTAAAATGTTCCGGGAGGAAAGTGTTGTATCGTGAGCGAGACGGCGGTTGCTACCATTGTGGTGATACAGATAACGTGTACTGGGTTTGGCACTGTGGTCCTTGCCACTTTGGTGGGAAACTTGCCGATAGATCTGTTGCTGCTCTTCCTTGTTCCTTGCCTTGTACACACTGGTATTGGCAGCACTGCCGACGTGGGTGCGATGTGTCGCATGCAAGCGCCGTTTCCATGAAGCCGGTACATCTGAATCCAATCCAAACAGATGGCGGTACTCAGTGCTATCGTGAATGTCATACGAGTGAAGGCCACTTAGAAAGTCCGTGTCCAGATAGCGAGGATCTAGGGGCTCCAAATCTTGACCCAAAGCGGCTTTTTGATATAGCTCTCCAGCTCGACGTTCAAGTTCGTCAACTTTGTCCCATGTTTCTACGATGTCAACATAGTCTTCCTCCGGTATTTCAATTTCCCCATCTTCTCCGGGATCGGGAGCATCTCGCTCGCCTTGAGCTTCCTCGTCTTCCTCTTCTCGTCTGGCCATGGCGTTCTCTACAAACGTTGCCCGGTCGCGTAGCATTTCGTCTTCCTCGTCCTCATCTACTACCTCCATGGGTGTAAAGATCAGCTCGCAAAGCTCACTATACTTTGCAGATTGGCGCGTCATGCCGTGCTCGTCCAGTTCCTCGTCAAGCTGGCGACTAATTTTAACCGCCTCCGCTTCCTTCTTCATGTCAGCTATTTGTTTGTTCGTTTGATCGCTTATCCTGCCGTCGACTTCCGGAACGATTTCATCTGATACCAGGGAGGGGTCATGTTCATCCTCACCCTCCACCTTGCACAAAAGTAGATCTTCCGCAAGGAATCCATCCTGCGACGCCGTTACTTGAATTCCCTCAGCGGGCGCTAATTGATGCATGAACGAGCCATACAACGAATTGAAACTATATTTAGACAGAGAGTTTCTTCCTTTAGAAGTTGTCGACCGGACACTACCAACGTCAGTCATGTCATCGTCTACGACTTTCGCCTCCCCACCCAACGATAGGTCCTCATCGGTGTCTACCCTGTTAACATCTGCATGTGTTTCGTCTTGAACACCCGCTGCGGCCGGAGTGTATCCTTGCAGTCGCGGCAAGAGCTGACGACAGCGGGCAACGATATGTGTTAAGGCCACCGACGCTTCTTCACGGAATTGTTCGCGAAGTGAGCCAATAATATCCCACTCGAATGCTTTTGCGTGACGCATAGCCTGTATTTCCGCCCTCCTTTGTGCTTCTTCATAAATTAAAGACTTGACTTCCTCTTCTTTCTTCTGCATACGGATTTGCTGGGCTTCTTCTCGAGCCTGACGAGCCTCCTCCAGCTGCTCTTCAATAGCCTCCCGTTCGCGCTGTTCCGCGAATTGTGTTAATCGAATCCGCTCTTCCACCATCCGTTGGTACTCTTTCCTCTTCTCTTCTTTATCCTTGATCTGCTGCAGTCTCCGTTCCCATGCCTCCTTGTAAGCAGGCACGAGCTCGGGCTTCACCAATCTTCTATTAGTGACAACTTCTTGTAGGATGTCCGTTGGAATCGCATCGAAGTACGGCGGCTTCGCTTGGGCCGTTCTTTGCACTTTACGTCGCCTTGAGTACGCATTGAAACCATACTCCAAGCACGGACAGACCGTAAGAGCCAATTTCTTGAGATTTACTAGAAACATTCGCGAAAGAATTAGACCAACTAGCACAAGCAGGAGAACCCCTGCCATCACATAAACGCCGGGCTGGGAGAGCCGCGTCCCTACCTCAAATTCTCCAATCCGATCCAAGAATCCGAGAACCCTGAGCAGGGAATCGCTTACCCCAACTCCATCTTCTCTTCGAATAACTTCAAATGGAAAAATAAGAGGATTGCTCAGCATCCACGTCCCAAAAATGAGATGAGTTACCATTGCATATGGCAAAAGAGAAGTGAAGTTCTTCGCCAAATCTGTATCGTAGGCCTGACCAAACCAACATTCGCGTATTGCAAGTGAGGGAGCCTGATTCAGGATACCGGAGGTTTCAGTTCCCAACTTACTGGAGGAGTCCTATATACCTTGATAAAAAGAATTTTATCAACCCAGTATCCTAAGAAGAGCGTTACCATCGCAATGGGAATCAGTAACGGTATACCCTGCAAACACTAGTGCTTGGTGAATAAAATTATACCCTGACCAGACTCCCTCGCATTGCTTACCGTCGAAAACAGGGTACAGACGAAGATAACGTTGTAGAACTGAGCGTA
Organism: Halocafeteria seosinensis; assembly: GCA_001687465.1. Classification (NCBI taxonomy): domain Eukaryota; class Bigyra; order Bicosoecida; genus Halocafeteria; species Halocafeteria seosinensis. The sequence continues at coordinate 128,131 of LVLI01000176.1, read as the reverse complement.
TCGTTCATCCAGCAATAACTCCGGTCCCGTCTGTAGCTCAAGCAGAAAGATTGCTCCGATGCAAAAAACTGAGCACAGCAAGCAAGGGCCATACCTGTAAGAGATTTAGTTCCTTTTGCGTCGCACACTTTGTCCGCGTCATATCGGAGCTGCAGCCCCGGTCGTAGCATCGCTGGCATGCTCCCCGCATATGTTTCAGCAGCGGCGCTACGTGCGGAACGACGATATTTATCGCCATCGTGACACATATTGCCACTCCCACTGATGCATACCATTCTGGCGTAAAATCCCGATGTTGTCCCCTTCTGAGAAATCGAAAGTCTGTATCTATCCGCGCATTAATGATTATCAACACACCAGCGGTGTTCAGGAGCTGCACTTTAAACAACGGAATGTAACACGACTGGGTATTGTAGTTTTAGCATCAAACTCAAAACTTACCTGGAGAACAAAAAGCTTTAATGCTCGCGAAATAACTTCCCCTGAAAGCAGTAAAATATTTTGTTACGCACTTGCAACGGCGTGCAGATTTAGTACGAAGTCAGCAAATACATACCCGTCTTAGAAGCAATCTTTTCAAACCCGGTAAGTTGTTTCAAAATAAGGCGAAACGTAAAGTTAATGGTAACAATCAGAAGAGCGCTACCGTACGTAAAGAATTGGACGAGAAAGAACGTCTCAAACCATTCGCGACACAATTTTTGTGTGCCTTCCGGAGTATCGAACCTCACGTCCAATGCTTCCGACGGATTGAAGAAGTCAAACTTTTGTTGACAGAAGCATCCTAATCTCCCTTCACCACCGCTCTCCACGCCTTCGAGTTGCTCAAAAAATTCATCTTGAACAACTTTTGTTTTGTTGAGTAAATCATCAAACCGACTACACTCTGGGGTTAAGAATTGTCGTTCCCGGCTCCGTCGTTCTTCTTCTACGACGAAAATCAGTAGAGCGGATCCGACAAGTATACCTATAGTGAGAATACCAATGATGAGTTGCCGGACAAAGCGATTGGGCATCGAGACGGGCAAATTTTCCCATTTAATATCACTTGGTTCTGCCGCATCCTTCACTTGCACCCTATGTCGGCCCCAGAGTCTTTTGCGCTCTGATTGACAGCACCAGTAGAAGAATGTTGGCGGATATTGGAGCTTGGCACGTTGAGCTCCCTCGACTTCTTCAAACGTCACGTACGCAGCAACGGCCGTCGACCCAACAAACAGCTTCTCCAAATAGTCAATGTGCTTATCTAGTTGACGGAGCTTTGTCTTCACTTTTGTCACTTGTTTTCGCGCTCGCTCAAGTTTTTTCCCTTTTTCATCCAAGCCTGCAAGCTGCTCATATTCATTACTCTTGGCGTCTAGTTTCCGCAGCAGTTTGCCCCGCTTTATGAAAGCGTTCAAGAGACTTGTTTCCTTGAATCCGAAATTGATATCTCCAACAACTACTCGATTTCTCTCCAGTTGGTAGCTAACAATTGGAGAGCATGAAGCCATTTTCTCCAGTACTCTCCGCAACTCCTTATGGAGTACCATGGAGGACTCTTTACTGGGCAAGCTCGGAATAAAGATCGTATAGTCCGCAGCAGTAAGCTGTTTTTTCTCCTTTATTTCTTCGGTTTCTTGGGATTTCAAAAAGTAATATGAGCCAAGGAATATGAAGACGAACGCTATATCCACCATAGCTATGATAAAGCGCACGTCCCCTTTGTCCATCGAAAAAGCACCATCAAAAAAAGTAACTTCCAATTCGAAGCACTGAGCAACTACAAGCATTCGATGATCCCCCTGTTTAGAAATGTCTTCTAACCCAACAGGTCGTGTCGTTCGATTTAAGAAACTGTAATCACAAGTGCCCAAACCAGATCCAAGTGTACTTCTGCAATTCCCATCACTTGTAGTTTCGACGTCGTCGCATGTGATACCCAAATCTTCGCGAGGACTCCACACTTGCTTTTTATCGGGCCCCACGGAAATAGTGCATTCCTTTTGATTTAAGCATTTGCCCGTTGTAATTTGTTGAGCAGTTCCAGAGTTGCAGTATTCCACATCGATATGAAGGTCACTAAAGTCGGGGCTGCCATTTTCTAGAGAGGACGCGCAGCAACTGTCCCCGAGCATTTCATCTCCATCTGGAAATCTTATTTCTCTCTGTTCTTCCAAATGACAAAACGAGCCTTCCGGGGAGCATCCGGAACCGTCCGGACGTCCTGGGCATTCCGGTGTAGGTCGACGCTCAGTAGGACAGTCACAATGCCCCGTAGGCAAACCATAAAATGCTTCCACTCGGGCGACCTTTGTTCCCTCACCACAGGATATGTCAATTGTTTCGCCATCAATTGCTTCCTTACATACAGTAACCCCTCTTCCAAGGTTACCGGCAGTAAAAAGAGAAAACCTGACATGAAACAACTCAAGGATAAGCGCCGATTTCATTTATCTAGAAGCCTTAGCAAGTACTTACGCATCCAACTGGGTGACCACCTCCTCCTGAAAGCTCCCACCAAAGTAGAACGCAATCATGTTCGGAACCAAAACAACCGACAACAGGAACTGCGAGAAGCCATAACCCTCGTTGTCTCTGTATACGAAGAGGATGGGCGAGCGTAGCACCTACCATTACGAACATCATGTACTTGAGGAACTTAAAATAAAGAGATATCCCCACCCCATCTGTATCAATAGCCTTTCCATAGTGGAAGACAATAAATTAGGGATTCATTAATTAGGCAAAACCTACATCTGATGAACTCGGAGGTAGTGTTTCCACAACAGAACAAGTGGGTCCCCGTGTCCGTCGAGAACATTTTGAAGGGCTCGTATTCGGTCACCTTTCCCTTTGCGTCAGTTTTCACTGGCTTTCTTGGATGTGTCTTTTGTTTCTCGAATAGAGCCTGGAAAGGGAACGATAGATATGCAGTGTCCAAGTGAACAAGAATGCACTGGTTTACTGCAACCATTCAACCGTACCAAACTATAACTTAAGTGCGGCTTTTGGCCAGGCCTTCCGCAATCTAGCGGAAACTTTCGCCGAGCGCCTTTCTTGTTGACCATTTCCTTTCCTCCTGGCGTTTTCGCGTACGTTGGTTGCTTTCGATGCCCTGCCTCCTTTCCGTCATCCATATATTCAGCGGTGCTGTCTTGAGCGTAGAGGTCGTTGACCTCAACTTGAGCTTTCCCTTCATATTCCCCGATTCCCGTTTCATCGTACTCGTATTCATCTGTGGAAACTTGTCGCGTCAAATCCCCTAAATCACGGTCCTCCTCATGCCCTTCAGCACCTGGTGAATATCTGGACATCTTGTAGCAAATAGATGCTCCGGCTTCAACTTAAGAAGGCTAAAACACTTAGCCCACAAGATGATCCAAGCACCCCCAGCAATCAGTGCGTGTATCCAATCGGATGCAAGTTTCGAGTCCGTGGACACTGGAATAGTTTATACACCTCTGAATACCTAATGCAGTTGCTACTTCAATGCTCACGGCCAGTAACCTCCGTCAAACACTTTCACTCAGGTGCTATACACTCGCTTCCCACCACTAGGAAGCGAAACCAGTTTGGTTGAATGCGGCAGGAAATTGTCTCTATGAACGAACCAAAACTTACGGGAATTACCGACTATAGTGGTGTTAAACCCGCTTGTTTCAGTTTTTTCGAAGTTCCCGGGTGGCGGTCGCATTGCGACCGAGGGGACCGAAGCAACTCCGTCGACACAGGAAGCCAGTTACCCCGGGTTGGGTGTGAGAGAATACCCAGAGTTTACCGGTCGATAGTCTCCTGCGCATTGGCGATGCAATAGATGGAATAAGTCAATGCTCAATTCTTTTATCATCAAAGACTTCCTTGGAACCTGCACTGGTAAAAAATTCACCGTGGCGGGCAACAGTTATTGTCCATTGTTTTCAAGCTGCAAAAGTTGTAAGTAAAGGGAAACAGTAAATTCTTGAACGCCGACGCGATTGGATTGAGTGTAACCATTAAGTGCGGAAAATGTAAGACGCGTAACTATTTCTCCTTTTCAGCACAGGTTAAGGGCATGCGGGAGCCATCTCAAGGGAAATGAGAGCTGACGATTCCCGGACAACCCACCACCACTACCACCGCAACCGCGCACGAAGCGTAAGTACTCTGTAAGTACTATTGGATAGCGACGTGCTTTGTTTTGGGAACGCAAAGTATTCAGACGCCCAGGCATGACTCAACGTGTTCCCAAGTTCATCTCCTTCGAAGCGGCTGTCATGCATACGTGCGTCAATATCTTATCTCCAAATCCCATACAGTTTATGGAATAGCGTTCTTCTTGTAGTCCCCGTTACTCCTTAGAGTAAGGCCAGTGGCGGAGTCTGAAGCAGCCACAAACACAAGTGGATTCTGCAATTGAAAGCAAACTGAGGAGGGATTCAAATCTTTCCCGTAAACTTGTGTTCCTTATCGTAGGATTTTTTCAGCTCTTTCAAATTGGCCACGGCACCCTGAGATTTCTGTAAGTTGGCATACAGCTCCTCCCATTCCCGATCGGTAAGCGTATCACAAATGAAGAAAGCCCCATCGTACAAGGTCTTGTCAACGGGGCTAGAAACTGAGAGCCCGTGTTGTTTCAACAACGCTCCCAATATCCCGACCGCATACTGGCGCGTCGAGTTGGTTCCAAGAGATCTCACACATTCATCGCAAAGTCTGTTCCAATGCTGGGCCAGATCGGTGGCCTCTTTAAGACTGAGGACTTCCGTGGATCGAAGAACACCGTACATTAGCTTGCGCAAACGGTCGAATAAGATTGGAGCCAAGTTTGCACAGATGTTGCTCCTGTATCTCAACAATGCGTACACAAGATGGCAAGCTGCTGCAATGATGCCTTGTATTGCCCCGGAGCCTAAAGCCGAATCAATGGATACCTCTGTTGAAGATATGAGAGCTGTTACGTTTCTGCTGTCGACATTAACGTGAGTAGATTTTACCATCGCCGAGCAAGTCAGGAAACACTCAATGACTAGAGGAGAGCCTTCTGGGTTCATAAATTTTCGCGACAGTATTGCAGAGTTGCAGATCCTGTAGAGGTGCTCGAAAGATTCATGCAGGTTGGCTATCACTACAGCAGTAATTTCCCGTAAAGAAGCAATTCCAGACAAGAATGCACGAAGGTATCGAAGAGTGCAAATAAATTGAAAATTGCCTGCATTTGTTTTCGAAGGACCCTTACCTATATAACTTTTTATAGCTTTGCAAAGTGGACCAAGAACTTCCTCATCTCCAACTTCGCAAAGACGAGTAACAGAGGCAAGAGAGCGGTACAAGCACTCCATACCATTTTCATAGTCAAATAATATCGCCGTTCGCGAAATAACTGAAGAAGCCAGTGCTTCCGTCAACTCTTTCCTTTGGCCACTGACAACTAGAACCAAGGGCAAGTTGAGCGGTGAGACAGAGTGAAGATCATCCGGAAGAGGCATCGAAGACGCAAAATCGCCAATTGCTAAGACAGTATTGTCCAGCGGAGTCTCCCATGCTCCTGTCCCGCGCTGCAAAAGTGAATCCATTAACTGTTGCGATCCTTCCACGGACGGAATAAACTTCCTCTGAGCAATAAGGCGAAGCATGCCATTGAAATGCTCATGTCCAAGGGAAGCATCTATCGACACTGCTTCGGTGAGCTCGACCGTCGGAGACCGCTTTTTGTCACGTCTAGAGCATAAGGTAGAACAGAGAAGGGCCACTTCGGCAGCCTTGGGGGTGATATCGAATTCATCGATGTACGTGTAGCGTCTAGCAACATGCTTGAAGCAGTCACGGAATGCTGGGAATCCTGAATCGTCAAACGATACAAATTCACACCGAATAACGTTTGGGTATAACCAATTCAGATATCCCCACGCTTTCTGGAACCCAACTCGCGATCTGCTTACCAACCAAATGGCCCCAAACAGAATATAAAAGTAGACTGCAATATACCCATCAATGCATATTGAAGGGTATGTGTCAACTAGCTCCAATGTCGGTATTCTAGACACAGCGGAGTCCTTGTTCTCAGGCGGCCTCTTTTCCACACCGGACTGAAAGATTCCATAGAGTATGTGCCTGGTTTGAGTTTTACACGAGTCTAGGTTGAGCTCTTTGATAGTCTTATCAAGCTCCGACAACCGCTTCGGTCGGCACGCTAGCCAGAGCTCCTGAAATGTTCGTAGGAGTGTCAGTGAAAGGGCTGGACCGCTCAAGCTGTCTGATACAGCGGAATCAACCATCTGAGCCCCGGGAGATAGCGTGAACTTTTGCGCAAACTCGCTAGTAGCGCCATTAACCTGCCACACTGGAGTTGCAAGTTGATGTACTCCCTCGTAATGCTTAGTTGAAGTGAACTGCAAACTTCTTTCCGCCGACTGAAGTGGTAACTTGTGTAACGACACCTTATGGCGGCACTGGTGAGACAACAGCATCGTACGATAGATTTTCATACGCAAATGTTCGTCTCCTTCTGCATAGTCATAAGAGGCATCCAGCTGGATTGACGTAGTGACGGGTTCGGAAACTGACCCAAGTACCGTCTGCCCCACGAGGGAATCTACCATGCCGATGGCACTGCAAGTCATGACGAAATTTACATAAAACATTTGATAGCAGCAGGTAAGAAGGAGGCGCAGTCGACGTGTTTCCATACGCGCAATTAGGGACTCTAGAGGCACCAGTATTTCCTTGGAGCCGCTGAGCATCAAGTCCTTGATCGGCCCCAGCGATTTCTTCGAGGTCATAGAGGAGCGCATAACATCACAGAGCAGAGAAATATGCAAAAAGAGAGTTTCTGCTTTGAAATCATCATCTTCTATCCGAGGTGCCTCAAGAATACGCTTTACGCATGAATGGAAGCCGCTCCATATAGATTTATGCTGTCCAGTAGGTGCGTTGCAGAATGCCATATAAATAGTCTTTCCAAATGATAGATTTCCAATAGTGTCACAAAATACCTTTACACCACGAGCCCCACTCCTGCTGTATATCCGAACGCAGCTGTCGTGAAGAAGTTCTGGAAAATTAGGTAAACTCCGGGTGACTGAGTGGACGTCAACAGAGGACTGTAATGCTTCAGAGATTTCGTGAAACACGGAGCCGGAGATTTTTTCATTACCGGCAAACACTTTGACAATGCGCTCCAGAAACATGCTATGTGTCCCCAATAAGAAATCTGCGTTGAAATCATTGGCAGTACAAAATAGCGATACCATGGAATGTCCTATCTCGATGTAGTCTTCGGGCGTCGGTACGTCTTCTAAGAGCTGTTCGAGATGCTCATTGCACGTAGTGGCATTCTCGAGAAGACCTCGAAGAAATTCAGGATGTAAGACCTGGTTGCCATCGAGAAACAAGTGCTTCTCCTTGTAAACTGAAAATATATTCCGCAATGTTCGCATAGTGCTGCAGTAGCTGCTGACACGCCGCTGTACGCAGCTGTCTGTCTGGAAGTGTTTAAGGTGCCTCTGTAGTATTAGACAGAGCTCTCCAGCAAAACCGTTGCTGCACTTTCGAAACTCCTCCTGGGGAATGCTTCCCATTTCCCGTAACTCGTGCACATAGAGAGCTGTTAGAAGAGGGAAACCTATTTCAAATGATTTGTTGGGAGTGTCTTCATCTTCTAAAATTTTCCCCAACTTCGTGAAAAATGTCTTCGCCACGGTTGATACAACGTCCAATGTCTTCGTTTCCTCCAAAGACTTGGCTGACCTTTTTGACATTTTTCGCTTCTTCTTAGGCGGTTCAGATTGTGTACCAGCAGACTGAATGCCTTCAAACAGTTCCAACGATGCTCCGAAACTTGGTAACACCTCGCTGTTAAAGAAGCACTGCTTAAGTAGCCGGAGCAGAGTCTGTTTCGTATCGGAAGATTCGGGTAGCTCGGTGAGCAGGGCGTAACCAGTCATCGAGGGTGACAGCAGTATGTCGCAAGCATCCTTCAATAGTGCTTTCAACGTAGACCGACGTATCACATAGCAGGGAATGACATTCAGAGCATTATCCAGCAAATTATACCACGATGCCCTGAGTGCAGCTACTTCTGTCACTACGGCCGAAGCTGCGACAAACTGCTCAAGCGTTCGTCCCACAAATTGGAGCAAGCGTTTCGGCTGAACCTTGGAAAGGAATGAACGCTGTGGTATAAGGGTAGAGTATTCGAGAGATTCCGAAAACGGACATAAATGCTTAAATATTGTGCCGATAAAGTCAATCACTCCCAGTCCCGCATCACTTTCTTCCAGAGTCGTCGCTCCATTGCCGGCAGTTCCGTCGACATTACCTTCGCCGGACAGTTGAGTTTCGGATGATTCTGATAAATGGTGCTTCGTGGCCATTTCCAGTGTATACTCGATTTCTTGAGTGAGCATCGTTGCTTGATGGCCACTGAGTTGGCTTGTGCAGTTGGCATCTTGAGCATGCAGTTCCATTAGATTCTGCGAACCCCAACACACAGGTCAGTACTCATGCTAGAACATATTCTTGAGCAAGTTTCACCTACCTTCCATTGTTTTGTGCACAAAATACCGCGTATATTATCCTCTGCCGGATGCTGAGGTCTCTCTGAGACAGGTCCTCGGCTGAAGAGCTCCTTGCACACGCTGTATCATCCACACCAAATACCACACAGTTACGCTACATGAAAAATAAATCCTTTCGTATGAGGAAATGGGACGTACGATAGGGCTTGGTCCTCAATATTAGCCTCCATAATAGCGCAGGGCTGACACCTTCACAAATCCTTTTTTCTACATATACGCTTGTATCATGCTTTCATTCACTCTACCGTGATATCACGTATATACATGTACACTATCAGATGCTTCATGAACGAGGAATGACAAACATACATGCATAATAAACACAATAAAGCGCCTGGAAAGTCCCACGCTCCAGCTTCACAACCACTCGTACGGAGTGAGAATGGCTATCTATATTTGGCTTTTTCTGAGGTTTATTACCATTTATTTCCCATTTTCTCAACTGCACATTGCGCAACCGATGCTACTACATCGCTATTCGTGGGTACTGCATCGAGTTCGACCAAAACTGGCCCTGAGTGGTGTGAATAGAGCAAGAAGCATTCACAAGATGAGCACGATAGACCCCAATATATCGCCTATGTTAAAGTCTCGTAAGACGATTTTGTTCGATTGTGATGGTGTCTTATGGCGAGGAGGCCATGCCCTCCCCGGAGCCAGAGAACTGGTCGAAGCACTCCGAAATGCCGGTGTTCGAGTGCTCTTTGTCACGAATAACTCAACGAAATCTCGACTGGAATACCTACATAAGATTGAAAAGGTGCTAGGGATACAAGCCGAAGCCGAAGACGTCTTTTGCTCCGCCTACGCGGTGGCGGCTTTGATCAAAGAAGTGGCACCCAATGCAAAGAAAGCCTACGTCGTCGGAGAAGGTGGGATATATCAGGTAAGGTACTGAATCTCGGAACCATTTTAATGAATATTGTATCCACCGTCTTCTGAGCGCAGGAATTAGAGAGTGTTGGTATCGAAATCCTAGGCAAAGATGACGAAAGGCCCTTTGATTTCGCCAATTTTCATCCGGAAACGGATTTAGATCCTGAAGGTATGAACATGTGTTGTAACGATGTCGTCATTTACTGAGTCCTGTAGTGTTCTGGTCTGCAGTGGACCTCGTTGTGACTGGCTTTGATTCGCACTTTTGCTATAACAAATTAGCTTTAGCATGCTCGTATCTTCGCTACAACAAAGAGTGTATGTTCATAGGTAAGCACATGCTCTCTCGCTAGCTCTTCATGTCATAAGAGTTGCTAACCAGTATATGCAGCTACTAATACGGATGCTACGTTTCCGTCCCCGAATGCCACCCTTCCCGGTGGTGGCTCGGTTGTGGCGTCGTTAACGAAAGCTACAGGGAGGCAATATGACTATCTAGCTGGGAAACCTAGCGAGACCCTATTTCATTTGGTTTCCAAATTCACTGGAATTGATGCTAATAAGCATGAACTATTAATGGTTGGTGATAGATTAGACACCGATATAAGTTGGGGTACACGTAATGGATTTCCCACGATGCTCGTTATGACTGGTGTGACCAGTCCTGAAGAGTTGGAGCATGTTAAACAGAAGGATGATACGGAGCACATTCCTACATACGTTCTCCCATCAGTGCAAGAAATGCTCACGGAATTCCAGCGATAAGGCCCTCACCTTTATAAGGAATACACATTTAGCGCGAAGGCAGAGGAATGTACTTATCAAGCCTTGAAGACATCTAACATAAAGGCAAATGTTTATCACTGTACGAAGTTGGTCCTTGCACGTCTATAAAACCGCGGCTTTTGCAAGACTCATTTTCATCCCGAGAAACAAGAAACAAGGTTTCAAGAGATAGAAAAAAAATTTAAGGCAAAGGGATGAAGAGGATAAAGAGTCCTATCTGGGAGAGTAAGCTGCATGAGGAACGGATTATGCTTTTTTCTTTTGTTTTCTTGTTCAAAGTAAGACACTCGGATTTACGTGATGGCTGTTTTATCTACGATGTTTCACTTCCATCGTGCAGAGTACGATAAATGGGTTCTCACACCTCAGAGTCTATACTCCAACTACTTGGTGTAGATTAGTCTGGTACGAAACAAACTCAGAGTTGCCCGCTGTATCTCCTACGATAGAGAATAGCTCTTTTGTGTACATATAAAGGCTATATATGTACTCTGACATATTGTGCCTGTACATGCTTCCATGTCGACGTGACAAATCACTGGAGATTAGCAAGCGGCAACCCCTGTCCAAATGCGTCCTGGATATTGGAATTCCAATACAAGTTACATAGTTCTCACCCTGCACATTCCTACCAGATATCCCACCCGACTTTATCGCCACATACTGTTCTGTATGCGCGTACGCCATACCCTCTCCCAGAGAGAGTCCTCGGCTTCTCCCAGTTTCCCCGCTTCAACAAAGACGAGCTCGAAGAGTTCGAGAACTACCCGGTACGCATTAACTCAGGCCAATAGCTCGCTGTTACCTCTCGTTCCGGTGTGTCATAAGTTATACCACGCTTATGGAGTTGCGGTTCAGAGGGTTACCAAACTCGAACGCATAGAGTATGAGCAGTTCATCTATCTATCCTGATTCTCTGACGCAGCAGATACGCCTTTCGATCTCTGGCGATCCAAGTGCTGTTGATCCAAGTATAAGTAGGGGTGTCGCTTTTGGTGTCTCATGATCAAATACTGCCATTGTGAAACAAGGTTCTGTAGACGATCCATGTGCTCCTTCCTTTCGGCCTGTTGGGCTTCCGTGAGTTCCTCTACGGAATGCGCACCACTCCGTGCACGCATTGCTTCCGCTGCCGTCCTTGTTCTAGCCATGGGCGTTCCTTTCTGCTGAAGGGAGGAAGCTCTCACTCTGTAATACATGGTAGCTGCCGTGCCAATCGCTCCAAACGCAAATAATCCCACAATCAATGCCCCTTTCGACGAAGACGATGACGAAGCCGTCGTTTTCCTTTGTGTGTGGGCCTCATCCTCTGTACGTTCTCCTCTCCCGAGTACCTTTTGGGCGAGTTTTCCAATGGAATCGAAGTGGTCTCGGAAGCCTCGTTCCGTACGGACCGTCTCCATCAAGCTCTTCTTGTCATTTCTATTCGGATTGTCGCTCATTTTGTAGAGAAAACTTAAGTATCATCATGAGACGAGCATTACTTAACGGAGGACGGCGATGTATGTCCTCCTCCTCATCAAACCAACAATTTGCAGCTGTTCCAGGGCGCATTGACCAAATTACACTTCCCTGTCGACAGCCCGTGCAGAAGGCCGTCCAATTCTATCGAGACTGTTTCAATCTGGAGTCTAAATCCTCCACCACAGACAAGGGGCACGTGTTTGGAGTACGAGGAGGAATCAACATTGCTATTCAACCTGGCTTACACGAGACTGAGGAGGAGGAATCCAAACAGGCAGCTGGAAGTACTCAAGCTTCCCTCCCCGCTATACTAGCTACGACTTCGAATTTGAAGACCACAGTATGGAATGCGTCACGCAGGAGAGGTATCATTTGTATGTAGAGGACTGTTTAATCTCGTGTGCATGTTTGTCTTTGTGCATCTGGAACAACGTGGGGGAAAACGCAGATAAGAAATCGGTGGAGATCTCAGAGCACATAACAGGAAGTCTACTCGCAGATGCGTCCGGGAATACACTATGTGCTCTACACAAGTTCAGTAGGAACCCCATTCTTGGAATAGTCTTGGGTGTCACAGATCTGGAAAAATCGCTCAGCATATTCGAAGGACCACTAGGGATGCAAAAACAGCCGGTCAGCACCAGTGCAGATCCTGTATGGCAAGCGCCGAGGATGCTGCTCCAGGATGAAAACGATTCTACACCGAGCAACAATGATGCGATTCAGCACGCCAAGAATATGGCCTTGCTAAATTATGGGGACCCATTGAATGCCCGTGAGTTCTCTGTCATTTTTCGCCTTGCGTTGCAACAGATTTCCAGCTGTTCACGTCACTGGCTTGCAGAGCTGCTACTCTACGAATATCCGGAGGCCGAGATACCTCAATTAAACTCTGGTGCAGTTCTCACATTTTCGGTGCCAAACCTGCGAACAGCATTTGACTTCTTTCGAGACCTGGGGCTGGAGACTGAGCCTGTCAACTTGGATCCATTAGATATAGATTTCCTCTTTGAACATCCCGATGGATACATCTTTCGGGTGAAAGAACTTGAGCCAGATGTAGATATGAGCGACAAGTTTTGAACGCATCAGCAAAACTTACCTCACAGATACTTCTCGATGGAGGAGAGCCGTCCCTCAATGTTTTGTTTCAACTCCTCCAATTTTTCATTGCTTATGGAGAGCTTAGCCAAAAGCATATGCTCTCCTCCTGCGTCGTAGTAGTGTTCCCATAAGGAGATAATCTCTTCAGCCTGGGACTTCAGTTGTTTCGCATTGTTCGAGACTTCTTCGAGATTATCAGCTGCGTATGCGAAGTCAACGACAGCGTCCTCCAATCGAGGCAGCATTTCTTCCGTTGCCCTTAACCATTTGTAGTCTTCGGAAAATTTCGCTTGGATTTCTTCGTGGACAGTGGACGGGTCGCTGGTGCCCTCGATAATAGAAGTTATTCTTTGCCATTCCTTCGTAGCGGAGCGTAGGGAGCTTATGCAATTGAGCAACAGCGATAGCACATCATTCAACATGTCCACACACTCATACGATACTGCCACTTCTCTATGGGATAGGTTCACTTTGTCATCGTCTTCAAAGTCATCGATATCCTCTTCTTCGCTCTCCGGATGTCTTTCGTTTGCGCCTTCCTGGGGATTCTCTTCCTGCTCTGCAATATTTTCTTCTGATGGTCTCTCCGGAAGCGACTCTCTGATCTCTTTCATTGAGTCTGAAACAACGTTTGCCAACTGTAGGCGACACAGAATTTCTTGTCTTCTCAGCTCAATGTAAAGCATCCAAACCCTTACTTCGTACCTTTTTAACTGAGGACTGTAATGCCTCCGAGTCGCACCGGGGTAGTTTGGATACACGTTCGAATAGTTCTCTCATGCGGCCAATCAGCTGTTTCTGCAGTGGACTCACAGTGAGGGAAAGGTCCTCCACTGAAGATGTCGAGTCTTTCAGTTTCTCCCAGTGCTCCATGACACATTGCGATAAAGACCCTTTGGAAGCTTCCAGGATATCTTTCAATGCCCTTGTGACGGCCGTCTTCATTGGCTCACCAAAATATCTCAGATAGAGCTGCGTAGCCGCTACGATTTGTCTACTTGGTTCTAAACTGCACGGGTGACGTCAAGAAGGACAAATGAACAACAGGCATTCGAGGGAACTAATGCATAGTCTATGCATCCACATACACTCCTTCGACGGCGTGCTGTATGCTATTGTAGTCGATAGCGTTGCCAGAGCTTCCGAAAATCACCGCACACTTCGACATTTCCCGGTCAATCACTTGCGCTCGGCTCCGAATGTACTGCTCAACTTTTTCTCGCGGCTGACTCGGCTTGTCCGGAGAAGCTGCCACCGTGAGTGCTTCCTTGAGCGCATCTAACTCCTTTATTGCGCTCTGAAACAATATTGTGACGGAGTTAGACGACCTATCTCCAGCTTGCTGCAGGAAGTCGTCGACCAGTTGCTCGTTCATCGTCGGGGTTTCAAGTGCCATATCGGGTTCAAAAAGAGCTCAATAGTGACTAGAAACTAAATCTACAAAGCATGTATGGACCGACAATCACCACGATATGCCATTGAGTCACTTCCCAAATTCGCATCACGTTGAAGTTGAAGTTTAGAACGACAAACTTTTCTGACTCGTAGTGAAATAGGAAATAGCGCTTGAGCAAATCGCTGTAGACCCAAACGTCCTGATAAGCAAACGCAGAAATCTGAAACAAGTAGTAGGAATGCGGTTGGAAACATCGCAGGTTGGAACAGCTGCCGGACGTCAGCTATGAACGTGGTGGAGAGTTCTGTGTCACGTTGCACAACGCATCAGCCCGATGATGAACCGAATGGAGCATTGAAGGAAGAAGAAATCAGACAATGGACAGACTTTTCTGCCCATTGAGCATGATATTGATACTCCTACTCCTGCTGGCAACCGCCGGCGTCGGGGTTGAGGATTCAGCAAGTAGAATCAATGCGACGTACCGGGATTCAAATCCAGGGAATGAGTTTTCCAACATCACCAGAGTGCTTAACCACTTACAAAATGTCCCAAGTTTCCGTAAAAATGCTAAAAAGGAGTTGGAAAGATTGAATGCAGCGTACACACAAGTGGTATCGCTCGTTAGTCAGTGCTATGATAGTCCGACTTCTTGGGCGGCCAACAATGATCGCGAGGATGAGACTTCGTTTATATTTGACAGAAACTACTGCGATGAGTATGAGCATTCTTTGCTGCAAATTGTAAAACTTCGAGCAGCCTCCCAAGCAAGATGGGACAGAATGAGACAAACATCGGAGGAGGTTACTAGAGTTGCTTCCCGAGTTAGTATGGATATGAATGCTCTCTTGAAAAGCTCCGAAGGAGAGCAGTCAGAGGCAGAAAGAATCGAACGCATAAGGGAATCTACAAGAGTACCTCATAAGCCGCTGAATTTGTTAGCAGCCGTCGACGACAGCTCTTTGGCATACGACCGCTGGTTCACAGAGTACGCCCTGCGCAATACTCCTCACCTGATTCAGCACCAGAATTCTCACTGGAGCGAGCTCGAAGCTCAATGGTCTCAATGGAGCCAGAACGAGGACCTTGAGACGGCTCTTCGAGAAGAATTAAAGTCGTGTGGTGAAGGAGGATGCGCGGTATCAGAGTTAAATAAGAGTTCCTTGTGTGGGCAGTTTTTGCAAAAGTCTGTCAAAATTCCACGCCTCGCTGTGAATGCGTACGACTTAGATGTGAAGCTGGATGACAAGAATGGACAAGATGAAGATAGTTTTGAAGAGTTAATCGATACAGAAATATACGCAGATGGCTTCACCGGCTATGAGTGTGCACGATCTCATATGATGCTCCCAGAATCAGAAGACGAGTGCTGGCCAGCGCGGCCTCAACTCTCTCGTCCGCGAAAAACGGAAAGTTTAGGTCTTAATTCACTGGCTACTTCCTACCCTAGGGTGCTGAGATCTTCGAAAGGAATTGTACAAGTCAGTCCACTTGGAATGCATACTTTGATCACTCCCCTTCGCGAAATCCAGTTGACGATGTTCCCTTTGGAGGAAACGGATATGCTGTATCCCAGTTATCACGGAGGTGTCTCAGGGCAGCATCAAGAGCATACCTCCATTCTAAACGAAACGCTGCGACATTTGCTTGAGGGGCATGATACGTCCGAGGAAAACTTGAAGGATATCGAGGTGAGTTTTCCCCAGATACCTGTAGAGCATCAGTTTTGGGCAGATCTTCCAGAGGTCGCCATCCCCGTTTATCGCCTGCTTAAGAGCACAGCGGTCCAGAGAAACAGCGATATTCACCGGAACGTCATAAGAAGCCTAATGGAAAGTAACTGCGAATCTCTGGTTCCGGAATTGCGCAACATGAGCGTTGAGAGAATGAAGGTTAAATTGGAAAACAGGCAATGTGGAACCGGCAAAAAAAATGCTTCCCTGAGTGGAATAATTTCGTTCAGAAGGATTGTTCGCATGATGAAGCAGCTGTCGTCTCCGGCCAAAATGGAGCATGTTTATCACTACCCTACAATCCTGTTGAGTAATCCTTTGCGTGGACGTGTCTATCCCAATCAAACTGTGTTCATCCCTTCTGGCTATGCGTATGCCTGGAATAACGTAGGAACTGATTACAACCTCGAAGGGTCTCTATTACTCCATGCTTTTCTCGATCCGTCCAATGCGAATGTTGCCAAAAGCCACTTGGGCCACTTGTCTCACGGATCAAGAGCTGCAAGAAAACTTCTGGCAAAAATCGAAAGTCACGGGAACACAACCATAGAGCAACATCCCGAGAGTATGACGTTGGAAACTTGGACAAAAAAGAAACGTGTAGGGGAGCTGAGACAGGACGGTCTCCACCAAGGAAAGAAGACTGTGCCCTTGGGAGCTGCAGCCCTTAAGGCGGAAAGAAGGAGACGGAGGAGAGTACAGAAAGAGGAAGTGGAACGAGATAGTGAGACGCCGACGGCGAACAGGGATAGCTTAAGACAGCTTTCTACAAATAAATTTGACTCAAAATACGGGAAGCTTGAATGGACCAAGTTGATGCACCAGTTGACACTCCCAAGTCCTGAACAAGTCCTCCCCATCGGTAGCTCTCAAAGCCAGATTACAGTCATCTGGCACCCGCTGCACGGGACGGTACACAGAACCCCCCTGAACGATAATCGGGCGTCTACAGCTGCCCATGGGAAAATCCCAATTCTCGGCTATGTTGCACTGGTTCAGGAAGTAGAAAGCTCTGTGGATTCACGACGCTTATCTCAAGAACAAATGCTAAGATCGATTCAAGACTCTCTACTGCAATACAGCCGCAATAATAAGTTTGTAGGTGACGTACAGGCCTCCATGACATATTTAGACCGAATGGCTGCATTTTACAACGCCAAGGATATCACCTTTATTCCAGTCGGGAGCGATTTACTTAAAGACGATTGTAGAAGAAACGGGGTACAATTCCCCTGCATCAAGATTGGGAATCTGAAGGCAGCAACAGGCTACCTTATCAGAGTAGCTGCGATCTCGTCTGGAGGTATAACTTCTTTCTCGGAAAGTACCCCGCCTATATACACCTCGCCTCTTGCCCCTGCGTCTGCCCCAACAAGCATCAGTCTAGCATCAGAGGGTCCATGCGCACTCACAGTGTCTTGGAAAGCCCCCCATCAAGATGGAGGAGCAAGAGTTCTAGCGTACCTCGTTAACCTCTTTCAACAATACCAAGACGGATCCGAAGCGTGGTTTAAAAGTGTTTTACTACCTGGGAACTCAAACTCCGGTATCATCCGAGGACTAATTCCTGCATCATATCGAGCTACTGTCAGTGGCATAACTGAGGCTGGCCCAGGAGACTGGGGTGATTCCATGGTCACAGTCACTAAAGGGAGACAATGTAAGACACCGCGCTTTGCTCTAATATGTAGGATTTTTCACATTGTAACCTAAGTCTTGATTGGTTCGTCTGCAGCCCGAACGGCTAGGCCTACAGTAACAGGACGTGGCACAGTTCCTGACCATAACCAGTACGTTTAGTATCAATAAGGAGTATCTTGTAAGCTTAGCTAGTCATCGCTGTTCCTCCATACAGCAACGAATACGGAGTCCTGCCTGCAACACATCTCCAAATGGAAGAACATACTTGGAGGTACAAGGAGTCTCTCGATCTGGCAAGACGCCTCCGTCGGAATAGAAAACGCCAATGGCAAGGTGCGGACACTTTGAGACGCAACAGTGTTTCGGACGTCACTTTTCACCCTAAAGATATTTGCGCTACGTCTTCTGAGAGTACAAGTGATAGGATGGGAGTCAGCTTGCCACTACATCGCAAAAATTCCGATGTGTTGTCATTGCTACATGCAGTCTGCATAATCCGAGATAAAGGGAGGGACACCATACCGAAGGAACTGTCTGAGACGGCGTTTATAGAGAACCTGATCAATGCCTCTGGGCTCGATGGAAGCGGAGCAGCTCTCGAATTAGGAATTCCACTACTTCCAAACTCCAAGACCCCTATGGATTCCAACGTCGAAAGAATTCATGAGCTGTTGCAGCCCCACCCAGATATTGCGCAACCTTGTACAGGAGCTGTGGCAACTGTATCAGACGAAACGGAGATGCTCATCCTACATGATGGAGGGCAACGCACTGTGATAGAGGCATGGGCTAGCCACTTTAGTCCTCGACTCTACGACGTCAGAGCAGAAATGGTGGGTTCCTTTCCTCTCTTTGGGCCGCCGTCTCGAAAGCGTGAGGGCAAATGGGAGTCAAAGGGGCTACTGAACTACTACGCATTAAAGAACCGCATCGTAGTCTTTAGGAGAGGTGAAATACCATTGTGGCAAAAAGTAAAAACAGCTGCAGAAATGGGAGCGTTAGCTGCAATAATCATAGATGATTCGGGTGCTTGTAGTTCTAAGGGCTTCACTGAGGGCTGCGTTCCGGGATCCAGAAAAGACAAGGGTCAAGGGTTCGGCCTGTCAGATGACCCTGCAAAATGGAAATTTGCCAGAATTCCAACGCTACTTGTCACCCAAAAAGATGGCGAAAAAATTCTTCCACTGTTAGTGGAATGGGGGAGTAGGAGGTAGCTTCGCTCTCACGATAGATTAGACTGCTGCCGGCCAGGCTTCCTACAACGGGAGGATGCTTGACCAAATGAAGGGCCTCACGAACAACATAGTTAAGGCCACACTACTGTAACCATGTTGTATGTAGCGCACTTCTTCATACGCCATACTAGATTAATAGTTACAGTTGCCAAGACAGATAGCCTTCCGGTCCTTCATCCTTACTCCTTTGAAGTCAGCATTTCCATGTCTCATTCTGACAATGATTCTGTTCTGACAAGTTTGAAATACTTGCGAGATTCCCACTTAACTTCAACGTCATCTGGTCCGTTACAAGTTAACCTACAACGGCTACATTTCGTTGCAGTCCACATACGGGTACAAACCTTGGATGCATCCATTTACCCAGTTACACAGTGTATTGATTTTGTTATTCCGAGGTAGCGACACCTTGAATACGTTTAAGAATAAATTTACGTCTCTGGAGACTGTGTATAGTCCAGCTGAACGGTCCGACAGCGTAGAAGTCAAGGCTTTTCTACGTAATACATTGCCACTTGTTCTATTCTCGTAGCTTTCAAAGGACAATGTCGGAACCAACGCCTATCGGGGGTGATTGGCTCGCCGCTGTGGACCCAGGCAGTGGGGAAACATATTACGCAAACCCGGTCACAGGAGAGACCTCATGGGAATATCCGGCGGACCTGTAAGTTCTCTTTCTCCTACATTTAAGACAGATGTACTGTGTCTAGCTGTCGTACTATCGGTTAAAAAAAGATGTGGAATTCACTTTATTTTGATAACCTTTGGAAATTGCTCACATGAGACAGAGTGAAAGCGAATGAGGAAGAAGCGGAAGCAGGCGGACCTCAGGTTCTCGAGCAGCAAGGCCCCTGGATTAAGGCTTACGATGCTGCAAACAAGAGCACTTACTACGTGAACAGTGAAACGAGTGAAACTCAATGGGATCCTCCTACCGAGTGGCAAGAAGCACAACCTGTGATGGCGTCAGCAAGCTCCACAGGGACAGGGTCGCCTTTAGCAACTCCGTCCCAAGGAACTGCAACTGAAGCTCCTATTGCAGAATCAAAGGAACTCACGGAGGAGACATGTCTAGGCCATTGGAAGACACTTATAAACTCTTTGATTCCTACAGCTCAGAAAAACATCCTTGATCGGGCCTCGAAATTTTCCAAAATATCGCAGCTTGCCGACGTATCGGAAAAGAAGAAGGCGGAAGTCGACGCTAAGAAACTTGCCGTAAGCTCTAAGAAAGAGGAGGAGGATAACCAATATTCCAGGTAACGTGGTTTGCTCCCAGTACCCTGTTTATACGTCATGATATAGCTGTATGTTCAATGATGTGTGATCAGGTCTCTTACCGAGTTCATATCTCTAAATGCAAACCAGCCGGATTTCCAGGTCAGAAGTATGGATGAGTACGCCGATGAGTACTTGAACCTGAATCGGAAAGGAATGTTCGGCAAGCGTACAACAGTGGAAAAAATTCTCTCATGGAAAGCTGATATTATTAAGACCTCCCTGCGCAAGATGCCTGCTAAAGATTTAGAGACCACAGCAATTCAGTGCTTCCGTAATATTACTGGCTTTATGGGAGACAGACAAACAAGAAAAGTGAGAACTTGACTAGTCATAATTACTTTATCTGTTCATATAATAGTATTCATGTTTCATCAAGTTGTCAGGAAGATGGAGGCCACGCCGAAAAACTATTGAAGACTTGCTTGAATGCCCCTGAGGAACTGCGTGATGAGGTTTATTGCCAGTTAGTCAAACAAATGACCAACAACCCGAACGAAGAATCGACTATTAAAGGTTGGCAGCTCTTAGGTCTTTGCAGTGGGGTATTTCCCCCAAGTAGCAGCTTTCAGCCTTTCATTATGTCCTTCTGCCATGAGCACCAGAAATCTGAAAGCAATCCGAGAATCCGTGAGTATGCGCGGTACTCGTTAGCACGGATCGATAAATCAATTTCTCTCGATGTTCGAAAGGAGATACCCTCCGCATGTGAAATTGATGCTTGTAAGCAAATGGACCCGGTGCTTATGCGAGTGTACCACATGGACGGAAGTTTCGATACTGTGCCTGTTACAAGTTGGATGACTGCAAAATATCTGAACGAAATGATGGCTCATCTCCTGGGAATTAAAACGGCAAACATTTTCTCCGTTTACGAGATGTCGCCTTCACAACCAAAGAAAGGAGCGCCAGCGGGAGCATTGCCGGGTATGTAACAATCATGTAGAATCGCTGTTTCACATTAAAATCTCACATCTTTGCCTTCGCAGAGTCCCAAGAAAGAGCGCTTGAACCCAAAGACTCCGTACTGGATCTGCTGTCGTACTGGCAACGAATCTCAGAGGAACAAAGTCAAGATGATTTGCGAGATCCACGCAATCTGAACCGATTGGTTTACAAAGTAGTACTGTATCTTGAGCCTCCCCCGGATGATGTGTACGCTCATCGTGAACTGTACTTCCAAGCTACTTATGACATTGTAATCGGTCGATACCCGTGCTCTGAACAGAGCATAATCGAACTGGCAGCACTTCAGCAGCAGGTAGATTTCGGAGACGAATATCCAGAATTGGATCACAGCCAGCTCGGGCGATATATCCCGAAACGTATCCTTCTTGAAGGACCAAAGAAAATAACTTCTATTGCTAAGGCCATTGTCTCGCAAAGAGAACAAAACCATAAAGGAAAGAGTGTTGCTCAAGCAATGTTTGAATACTTGAAAATTGTCAAAGACTGGAAGATATATGGCTCTTCATTCTTCTCCGTAGAACCTCAGAATATGCCGGATTTGCCATCTCCTGTTTTCCTGGCTGTTAATCCAAAAGGGATACTCATGTTGGACCCAGAGACAAGGGAGATCAAATCGGAATACGCTTACTCGAGAGTGCCGACTTGGGGTCATAGTTCAAGCTCGTTCGTTATGCACGTAGGAGATCTTTTCACTCAAGAGAAGTGCTACTTCGAGACCCACCAAGGGAAAGAGATCAACGACCTTATTCAGGAATATGTGACCCATCTATGCGCAGTATAGGTACGCCCAAGTAAAGCGACCCTGCATCGATTTATATGATAGTACTATCGATAATACTGTCCATCCAACTCAAATATACATTGGATTTCGAAGGTTTAAGGAAAACGTCAGTTGATGTAGTAGCTTCTCTTCTAGTTTTTCGCTTCTTCTTCTGCGGCAGAGGTGACCGGCTGGCGTTCAAACGGTGATGAAGGCAGTTGACGTTGAATTCTATTTTATTCAACTTCGCCTTGCATTCTCTCTCCACTTGCTCTGCCATCTGCATCATGGTATTTTTCCAATGCACCAAAAGTAATGGCATTTCCCGAATAAGGGGTTCGCCTGCAAGGTTCTTGGGATGAGGGACCAACGCATCCACATCTTTCGCTTGATTACCCCCGATGGGCATATCACTTTGAACGTTTTTACTCGACGATACTTTAGAACCCATCCGTTCTCGGGTTTGCTGAATACCTTTTCGCACATCTTCAATTCCAGCATCACTAATACTGGCGATATACTCTAGGGCCTGAAGGAAAGCAGGGTCTATGTCGTAAGTGGGTTGAAAATGTGGGCGGGTTAGAGGCGGTCTGCAGATGCTTGCTAACCGATCATCCCCTTGATGTGATGCTCCAAACCCAATGGCATACTCTCCATGTTTGAACTCTGCTCTTTCCGGATAGCGCGGTTGCTGGGGTCCTTTCACTTTCCGAAGCCTCGTTTTCGATTCTTGTTGTGGCGCCTCCGGAGTTTGGTTTCTGTTGGTGCTCTTAGCAACATTGGACTTTTGGTTTTGTTCTTTCTTGTTTATTTCCTTATGCCTAGACGTAACCCGTGCCTTTACGTTCGGCTTACCCGTGGAAGCAGTTCTTTTAGCGCAGTGGTTCAGAACCTGCGATATTCAAATGGACCCTTCGGAACTTAAGAAGGCGACGGATAGATAGCCCAGTTTGGAACGTACTTGGTGAATGTAAGATAACTTCACTTCTGTGTAACCTGTGCTACAAAATTGCCCCACACTTAGAGTGTTGTTGAGACCGAATATTTCTTCAATGGCTCTAAATAACTCGATTATAAGGCTCTGCGAGTACCGAGCTCTGTGAAGCAGATATCCCTGCACCGAGATCCAACCTCATCCCCACATCATTGACAAGCACTGGACCAGTACCATTCGCCGAAGCCTACGTACATGTTGCCACACTAGTTTTGCAATCTTGGGATCACTTTCCGTTAAGGTCCATTGTAAAAGTTCCGTGAACGCTTCCGGGTCTCCTCCTACGTATCTGCGTACAGCATACAGAAATCACGTTGACCAAAGGACTACATATTTACAATGCAGCCTGGTAGTCATTCAGCTGGGGCACCGTATGTGCATGGCGTACCTCTCGGACGAATTCCACGGAGCGCGACGGTCGTTTTGAACCATACCAGCGCGTCGTGCCGCGCGCTCCACGGCTTTATAGTGGCTGTACACCCGCGCCGAGATCGATTCCATGGCGATCAATGGTTGATACATAAAGAGGAACACTTCTAGACTAGGAAACGCTCACAATGGAGTGGAAAATGAATTGAATGAAGGAACCTGGAGTATTTGAATTTTGCCTCGGTAAGTGAATGAAAAGAATGTCTTCTTCGATCGCTCCAGACTGCCTCCAGTAAGGAAGTGCGCGTTCATCCTTCATCTCTCACTTGTAATCAGACATGTGCACGAAGTTTATGTATATAGGTAGGATAGAATTATCCGGTGAGTTTTGAAGCGTATGTTTGGCAAGCAAAAAGCTCTTGTCCACAGAAGTGATCAATTTGACCTGCTACCCCCGAGTAAGACAATAAGAACTCAATATTTAAGGAGGACAACTTTTGCGCACTCTACTAGGACGAAAGATTTATGGTAGCTGTTAGTTCATTCGCATGACGATATATACCGGCCTTCCAAAAGGTGTACTTTAGCGCGTCAAGTGAAGTGGCATTCAGCGGTGAGCAACGGGTCACTACGTAAGAGATGTCAGTAATGGGGGTCTTCGGCACCAAAGTTCCTAGAGCTTGCATGACATGCCTATTGTTTTGGTACGTGGCTGCGCTCTACTGTGTTAATCCCCCCGTCAAGGCTGTTGTAATCCACCAAGGGGACGGGAGTTCCAACTGGAGGACCAAGAGCATTAGGCAACAGCAGGGAATCTACATCTTCACGACACACACGCCAGAATATTTTACGGAGTACATTCATAGAGCGGCCCAAGCCTACAATGTGAATTTTGGCAAGAATCCTACCGGTGTTGAGAAGAGTATACAACTCCACAAAGCTTTTACGGGGCCTCAAGTTGCTTGCTTTACGGATTGTGAGCACTTCTTGATACCACGAGCTAGTGGAGTGGAGAGACAGTGGCTTAATATTGTATTCATAGGATACCCATCTTTCAAGCGCTTTCGCATTATACGCCAAGAAGGAAGTATTCCGTTTACAGATGTTGGATCGCTTCCTAAAGAGTTTGTGCAGCCTCTCTGGCCCATACCAATACCGGATATCGTATATCACAAACGGCTGCAGGAATTGGTTTCAAACACAGCAAGAGACGGCCTCATTGTTTTATCAATTAGCGACGCAACCTATCTTAGCATGACGGAAAATTTCATTGCTACTTCTATTCGTCCACTCAACTATACTAACTATTTGGTTATCGGCTTGTCGAGAGGGTTTTGTACATCGCTCGCTTCAATGACAGCCAGTTGCTTCGAGTTTCCGCGGGAGATGGAAGGAGGCAACTTCGGCAGTACCGAATTTGCGACCGTAGTGAATGTCAAGACGGAGGCTATGCTAAGCATCTTACTGATGGGATACAATGTGTTACTGTCTGATGTGGATATCGTATTTCTTCAGGATCCGCTAAAGGATCTGTTGAGAGCCAAGTATGAAGAGTATGACCTGCTCATTCAAGACGACCTCCACTCTCCAAACAGCGGATTTATGCTCTTGCGGTGTACTCGAGCGGGAGTAACGTTTGCTGGTAAGGGAAGGCAAAGTGTGCTTTCATGAACGCCATATTGCTGTATTTTTTCGTGAACTCAGGTGAGGCACTTAGACTCAGCAACTATGGAACGTCTGCCGCAACCAAGAGACAGCAAACAGCGGTTGAGGCAGCAATCAAAAACATGAGAGAATCATCCCTGAAGATGAAGGTATTCACCACCACCCTCAACGGTTGTGCTTGATGCTATTGATGCGAACTGTGCATTGCAGGTGCTACCTCGAGAAGCGTATCCAGTTGGACTTACTTACTTTGCCCACACTCGTAGGATGTTTGCAGGGCAATCCCCATGTCCTAACTGCATCATCGTCCACAATAATTTTATAGTGGGAAGGGATGCTAAAATTTATCGATTCAAAGAGCATCTAATGTGGCTAGTAGACTCTCCACCAGGGTAAGTTTTCCTCTGACGAAAGTGTGTAGGAACTGTGGCTTGGAAAAACAAGGCGGTCGTATTTTTTGCCGCTAGCAGATACTATACTGATCCGCGGCAGAAGTTTCTTGAGTATGGGAACCCTGATCCAGGCGTTACACTTGAGGAAGAATCAATAAACCTGCAAGTGGCTCTGAAACTAGGAGAAATTTTGGGCCGCTCTGTCATCTTACCAAGATTTCGATGCCATCAATGCGATTGGGATATTCGAGGCGAATGTACAGCTTTGTTTATCGAGGATGACAGTTGTCCTTTAAATGCTCATTGGAGTGTACGGTCGTTTTTTGAGGTACATAAACACGCGAGGGAGAATATGTTTCGATATAATCAGCTCGTGCCGTCGGATATCCGGCTGGAGCTCAGTGGTGCTTATCCCCGGCATTCTCCGTCCACGATGGTTCTGCTCTTGAGTGAATCGGTTAGGAACCACCACCAGCAAAGTATAACTGCCAGCCACGGTAATAAAATACCTTATTTCGGCAATATCTTTGGTGAAGAGGAACAGTTTCCAACTCCCGGGAACGTTATTGAGCTTCGTAGTGATACAGTGACGGATACTCAAATTGAGGAATGGTACGGAAACATGGCCGATCCCATCATTCGATTTCACTGGTTGTACGGTGTACGTTTAGTCTTCTCAAATAGTTCGCACAATGAATACTGGCGCAAACGTATAAGCAAGTCATTTAGAAGGATGGATGTGAGACAATTTCACGAAATGGGCTCCATGTGATTGTGTTACGCGACAACTCAGTTACGTTAGAAAATAGTGCTCAGCGCACTATAACAGGAGGACCAGGTGTCCAATAATAGTATATATAGTTTAGTATAAACTTGAACAGACCCACACCGACTTCAAATACAGCTGGCAACCACAACAGCAAACGAAGTCTCCGGAAAACGGATAATCAAGTACTTTTTGGATAAGCTGTACAGACAATGTACAACACAGCAAGCGATCAAGGCATACGCTTGATCGATGGCCAGAACGTGTACAAGGTGGAGCGCCTATTATCAATGGAATCCTGCAGCCGCGTGACCCGTCCCGCAGACTGCAGTCGCAGTGCAGTGGGTTCTTCCGCAACTTCACAGACGAACCGCCTATCACGCGAGTCGTTTATATAGTCAAGGACTCAGAGTCTCAAACAAAATAAGACCACTGGACCAGACTGGTGTTGTCTGGAGCTCATCGTTCAGTATTGTAAAGAGCGTGTTCATCGTAATAGTTGCTTGATCCGTTCTGGTGGTGCTGACGTCAGGGGGGGTCTGGTAGCATTCCATTCCTTCCCTTTTCGAGCACTGATGCAACAGGGAAGTCTTCATTATTTTCTTTCGCCTAGTCGAAAGAAAACTACTTCAAATACGAATGTGGTAGATCTCACTGGAGACGAAAATGACGGTGAGAAGCAGGAGCCACCAGCCCCCGAGAGACCCGTCAAGAAGCCGAGGGTAGCTCAGGACGATGGTAGCAATGAAATTTCACTTGTGGGCGATGAGCAAACTAACAGCGGTAGCGAAGCAGTGGGTGCTACTGTGGGAACCAGTCAAGCTTCCGTTCATACATCTGCAGCGTCCGCTGAGGTGAAGCCTTCCACCGCTACGGTCAGCCACAATTCAATTCCCGGCGATCGTCGTAATGCTCAGCAGGATTGGGATACTTTGTTGGAAGAGTTTGATCCCTGTAGGCAAGCAGAAGCGTTTTCGATACAGCCGGGATCCCGGTGTCCGTATGCTATGCTGGCGAGTGTCTTTGCTGCGGTGGACAGTACTACAAAGCGTCTTGCAATTATTCGCATGATGGCCAACTTCTTTCGCGTCCAGTTGGCGTACACACCTAAAGATGTCCTACCTGCTTTGTACCTCTTCACTAACCAAATTGCGCCATCGTTTGAGGGAGTTGAACTGGGTATTGGAGGCTCGTTGGTAGTATCTGTGCTATGCGAAGTGGCGGGTGTGAAGCGCAAGAAAGTTCAAGAATTGTACAGATCCTTAGGCGACTTAGGTGATGTAGCCGCTACTTGTGTAAGAAGTCAACAGACTCTCGTAAAGCTTCCTGATCTGACGGTTTCCGGAATTCACGAAATGCTCTTGCAAATCTCTGAACAAACTGGAGAGGGAAGTGCTAGTCGGAAGCGATCTATTGTCGGGAAACTCCTGCGTGCCGCCAAAGGAACTGAGCAGATACGTTACATAATGCGCATTCTTGTTGGCAATTTAAGGATTGGAGCTAGCGTTTTAACAGTCCTGCAGGCCTTAGGAAACGGTGCGTTTGTTCATGAGGTATACGGGTTTAAAACATTGGGTACCACTGAAAGCAAACTAAAGAGTGAGCTTGAGCAGGTATATAAGGACGTCAAGTTCTCGTTCTCAATTTGTTCGTCTCTAAGAACGGTGGCGGAGATAATTGTAGATAAGGGTGTCAGTCAGTTAAGAAAATGTTGCACGGTTCACATGGGAGTTCCTGTCCAGCCTATGTTAGCTAAAGCATGTAGTAAATCTTCGGAAGCCGTGGAACATTTTAACTCAGTTGCGCACAAAGGGAAGAGTAGTGGACCTTTTCTCGTGGAGTACAAGTATGATGGTCAGAGAGCGCAAATTCATTACTCTGGAAGTCATGGCGCTCGTTGTTCGCGCGTCTACAGCCGACATCTTGAGGACTGCACCGAGAGATGGCCCGATGTGAGGGAAGTAATGGACCGAATTGCCAAAAGTAGCTCCGAACTTCCAAGCGGTATAGCCCACCGTTTCGGGGAGAAGACGGAATCTTTCATTCTCGATGTCGAAGTCGTTGCTGTTGAAAAGGGAGAGACAGGTAGAATATTGCCCTTCCAGACTTTATCTTCCCGGAACAGGAAAGAGGTAAACGTCGAGGATGTCAACGTTAACGTTTGTGTTTGTGCTTTCGATTTGCTTTACCTGAATGGGCAAGATCTGCTACGTTTGCCGCTGTGGACCCGGAGGCTCCTACTACTTTCTTACTTCCCGGTCATCAAGGGAAAGTTTATCGTTACTGATGGTGTCGTAGTCAGCCCCAATGATTCCGAATGTGCTAAGATTATTGATGAGTGGATAAACGGTGCAGCATCTGATAGTTGTGAGGGAGTCATTTGCAAATGTCTTGGCCATTGCGGAGCCTACAGCTCTGCATTGATGTCCCTCTCATCCGGAATTTCTCCGGGTGGTCAAGACCTACTAGAGAAAGCAACCACCCAGATCGAAGATGGAACGTTCAAACCTAAACTGCTGTTGCAAAAGCATCTAGAGGCAAGTGATACATCGGCTGAAGCAGGTGACTATTCACTTTACGTCCCATCTGAGAGAAGCGATACTTGGCTAAAATTGAAACGTGACTACGTCGATGAGCTGGCTGATAGCTTGGACTTGGTCCCCATTGGCGCTTGGTACGGGAATGGGAGGTATGACTCTGCCGTTATGAGGCGTATTGTTCTTGTCCACTGTGTTTGAAGCGTTTAGCGTGGTGCATTTGTCCGCAGGAAGGCTGGCTGGTACTCACCCGTACTATTGGGATGCTACGATGAAGAATTTCAAAAATGGCAATCTGTTTGCCGATGCATGAGTGGATTCTCTGATGCTTTTTACAAGGTGCGTGTAGTAGCGGAAGACGTTGCGACATAGGCTACTGTATACCGTAGAAGTGTGATACTGTTATTTCCGACACACAGTGGATGAAGGAGTTTTATTCCGGGGACAATCTCTTAAATGTATCTGAGGGGCGCATTCCAGAACAATATGAGACAACAGAGCGGCCTCCCTTATGGTTCAAACCGTGCCAGGTTTGGGAGATTCGAGCTGCTGAATTTACGTTGTCAAGTGTTCACCGAGCTGCGTCGCATCTGCTAGAAGAAGAGGAGGCAAGTAATAAAGGCATTGCATGCCGGTTCCCGCGATTTTATCGTATCCGAGAAGATAAAACACCAGAGGAGGCTACAACAGGTAAGGAACAACGTATGTACGACTCTTAATTAGGCGGCCTGCGTGAGTGCTCATGTTAGCTGTGCAGCTTCGGAGTTAATGGAAATGTACCAGAAGCAGTCAAAACACGGTTAAGCAACAGAGATTACTCTTGACGTGACTGGCTCCCTACGTCTATCTGCTTCAGGTCCTCACTCAGATTGGCGCACCGAGTCGATTACCCAACAGATTTGGATGTCCGGCAGTGTGGAGTACTCCGCATTACATATCTTACTGTGGAAGTTTGAACCAGATATCAATGAATGAGAATAAAGAAGTGTGTTTCCCTCAAATACACAGTTCATCGACGTAACAATACTCACTGACTTCATAACGTAAAAACACTTATCACATCTACTGACATTTTTTCACACCGAGGAAGCGAAGTAACCTCGGCGAAGCAATAAAGATGTTCAACTTGGCTATGTTGAAGTTGTGTTAAGGACAGCCGCAGCTTGCTGCGGTCAGCCAGCAAATGCTATAAATTGCACTCTTTGGGTATCTACAGCTCTTAGAACAAGGTGAAAAATTAATAAATAAGTGCATCTGCGTGCGTGGATGGGAATGAAATGGACAAGCTTTGGTACAAACTCGCCCTAACCTTGGCAGTGCTACGCCTCTGGGGCCGATTCTTACGGCATTTTTACAGGATACGGCCTTCCCGAAGTGCTCAGAAGGGTTTTATTTTCCCGGAGACGGATGGTACGTGGTGTATGAGGACATTAGACCAGGAATTCATCCGGCGTCATCTTTATTTGCCTTGAGGTATCTTCAGGGCGACCATTGACGATTCCGGAAACGCTCTATCGAACAGTCACAGATGTTTTACTGCATGATAGTATTCAATTCGGACAAGTCGTTTTCGCTTTTCTGTACGTTTGAAACTCGTGACTACTGCGGACGTTTTCGGAACTCACATGAAGCATGGTCTCTCCAGGTACCCGCGGGTTGTGGGTAGAATTCTGTGGACGGTGCTGGTTCCTTCCAGATATGTTCACCGCAACATCTCCTACAAGAGCAACACTTCCGGAGTTAAAGCAGATGTGGTCAAAGAATACTCCAGATGCCGACTTGATATATACAGTCCCGAGGTGAGAACTTACTTGTGTAGAAGGAACAACGAGGATGGCGGATACACCTCCGAAACATCTGCAGATTCCAAACCTGGTGGATCGACCCGTGATCTTGTTTTTCCATGGTATGTAGGAAGCCTAACATGCCAATGCATTCGGTACTATTTTTATTTCGCTGGGGCTCAGGCGGAGCGTGGGCTTGGGGACATAAGTGGGAATATGCTGCTCTCGGGAAGAACTTGACATATTTAGGTGCTATCGTAGCAGTTGTCAACTACCGAGTGTATCCACTTGGAAATGCTTCGGATATGGTTGAAGACGTTATTGATGCAGTAGTATGGGCAAGGAACAATATTCATCGCTATGGAGGTGATCCCATGAACATTAACCTGCTTGGGCATTCGGCTGGTGCTCATATATGTGCCATGGCTATTGCGAGCGCTGCACAACGAGCACCGAAGGAGCTAATAGCTGAATCAGTACCTCAATGTGGCGAAAAAGGGAAGCTGATTCAATTGCTTCAAAGCACTAAGTCGTTCACTGGCATTAGTGGCGTTTACGATATCAGGTTTCATTATTCACATGAGTCTCGGCGCCAACTCAGTACGTGCTGGTGTTTTTCTTTTGCGAAATAACTCTCTCGCGTCTCGAACTTTAGTCCGTCTCCATGAGCACAGCAATCCCCCCTGTAACTATCAATGGGGTTCATTTAATGTCTCCAATGGCTCCATCCATGAATGGCTTTGACTGTTTTGATCATCATTCTCCAATCAGGAATTTGGACGGCCTGAAACAACTGATGAAATCTCACCCCCATATAGTACCGCACTTTTGCTTCATTCATGGAGGACTGGATAAGGTACGCAAATTTCAATGAACTGTAGCAGCTGAGACGGTCACTAGTAGTTAGTTGCAGACCTCTCCGGCAAGCGCTTCGCAAGAATTCCATGAAGAGCTGGTACGTGATTGCTGTACGGTGCGTGCTTTTCCAGAACAATGCAAGTGCGCTTGTTTTATTTCAGACAAGAGTTGGCTGTAGGAGTGAATTTATATGGCTGTCTCAAGTGCTTCATGTGGAGCCAGTACTCCATCTCTCTTTGGGATTTACAGGTAGAGCTGAAGACGTCTTCGCCGAAGGCGACAAGTCTTCGAAGACTCTTCTCTTTACTACTCTGCTACATCTTATAGAATCGAATCTGCACACATCAAGGGTATCTCCCCTGGCCAGCAGTTGAAACTCTGTATTCTTGGCTTGGTTTGATGGGTGTGAGAGGAGTTGGGAGTGGGATTAAGGACACGGCAATCCTTCGAGCTGATATTGCGGGAAGCCATGATTGGTTATGGAACCTGGGTATCACACGGGTATTTGAAGCGCCGACGTGGAACTAGTAGCACCACGCAGTCCACTGCGGGAGAATTCGCCTGGGAGACTAGCTCTCGGGCTTCGGCCTTCAGCGGAGGCCGGTGAATTTCGGAAGCTTTACACAGTCCTTCTTCAAGGTCGCATAGAATGCATGCATAGGCAGTGGAAAGTCATCTACCGAGAGTCATGGCTAATAAATAGTTCGGTATAGGCTATGAAGCTGGAACTGGCAGCTGCAACGGCACACTTAGGAGTTGTATAGACTCCACTTGAACGAAAATTATATGATTTCTCGTTTTCATTCACTATCGTTTCTGATTACATACACTGGACTATTACTAATTAGTAGGCGCCGCCATTCCAACACTCGAGCTGAGCTTGCGTGCGTTTGACTTCTTGGGCAAGTGAAGTGCGGCCCAACACGACAAACTTTTGTTGGGCTCAGTTGATTGCGCAATGCTCATCCTTAGCGCTTTATACTTTATAAGTGAAGGAAATACGACGTGTGTTGATAGCTTATAGGGCTAATGTTCTTTTTCTTGCATCCGTCTCAAAATGTCGTACTCACTTGAAGAAGTTCCCATCCAGAAACAGGCCTCAGATTCGGCTGCCGGAGGACGAGGAGGCATCTTGGGCGCCTTCAGCAAAGGGGACGACGACTATGGTCGAGCCGGCACGGCGTCCGGCGGGACAGAGAAAGACCAGGAGCTCAAGTTACGCTGTCGGAACGGCCTGGCGCACGTGGAGCGTCGCTTCATGTGGATGAAACTGGCAGGAGTGCAAGCGAATAACCTCGTTTTCTACCTGCAACCCGCGCTTCAGGTGTTTGGAAATGCCAACCCACTTCCCAAGAAACTCTTTAAAGTGCCTTTTCTCGGGGTGGAACCGCAATCTGTACCTGAACCCGCTCTGTACTTACTGCAGCAACCCAGTGTGGCCCTGTCGGCGGCTCATGACCGCGTGGTATCTGTGCTTGCGCAACTGGAAAGTCTGACGTACTGCCCCATGGTACCGAATTTGGCCCTGATTCTGCTGCACTACCTGAACGAAGCGGAAGCATTCATTGTACTGGAAAATTTGGTACACTGCGGAAGGACAAAAACTATGTTTTTTGTGAATAGAGCGGATGAAGATGCATTCTTGTACGCATTCCTACAGATCGTAAAGAGCAGAGTGTCCAAGATCTATGACCACGTAATGTACCTCCTTCAGCGAGGAGAAGATGTCAAACCCATATTCCGCTCATGGTTTCAGAATTTCTTCAGTGGATGGCTGCCCCATGAAGATGTGTATCGTGTAGTTGATATGTATCTCTCGGAAGGACCGAAGATTCTAATCCGGCTGGGTTTGGCTTGGCTCAAGTTTCGCAAAGCAGAATTGAGGGAGACCAAGACTGCCTACGAATTTGAGATGGCGCTGCGCAACTGGGTTCTCGGAAATGGAGAATCTGCTGAAAGAAAGCCGTATCGGTTTTCTTCTTTGTCGGAAATCGGATTCAACATTCGGAACTTGTCCAAAAATGACATTGATAAGCACTATGCCGAGTTCAAGCGGACCTCCCAAACACACGGGTTCAAAGTCTCTGCGGAGGATTCGTTTTCAGAGGATGATATTCGATCCATATCCTCTATGTCTGACAGATCTCATCACATGGGAAAAACTGTGCACTTCCCTAAGGTGCTCTTTCACCCGCCTTTCTTTGTGAAGGCTGAATTAGATGATAGTGGTTTTGATGCCGATCCTGACGCGGGGGATGAAGAAATGCGAAAAGTATTTGACCATTATGGTTTTTTCTCGCCGGCAAGACCGACGACGGATGACGCTTCAAGAGAGTATGCTAGCTCGTTGGACATAGCGGAAGTCAAGAAAAAGACCGAGAAGAATTACATGGATCATTATGTAATGTGGGATCACGTGTCTGCGAAGGGACTACAAAAGTTCATGAACTCTCTCTCCCGGGGGAAATTTAAGGCTTACTGCGTTGCCATGTCTCGGCATTTGTCTTCTTTAGAAACTTTGTTACCTAAAGCCGTATCAAGCTGTGACTGGCTTCCTCTTTACTTTTCTGGAAGACATGGGTGGAGCATTGACGAACTCGTGGAACATACGAAAGGTATCGCTCCTATTCTCTTGTTCCTCCGGGTGTCTCCCAGATCTCAGGAAGCGTCGCCTTCCTCTAGTATGGTTTTGGCAGTCTTTTCCATGCATGGCTTGCCGACACCCCCTCTTATAAAGAGAATCGAAAGGTTCACTGGGACTAGCGAATCTGAGACCAGTGCAGGTGGTGGTACAGGCGTACACAGAGCGCAGTCATCAAAGTATTCAGGCAGTCGTGGCCACGATTCGGACATTTTGCGTCGTACTCATTCCTCCGTGTCCTATAGCCGATTGGCTGAAGGGAACTCGGCTGACCAGGTTTTGCGTAACTTATCAACCAAGACCAATATGTCTCATCTGAATGGAGGCCTATTGCGGGCGTGGCAAAAGAGCGCTCCGTGGGTGGGGGCCTCTGATGATTTCGTTTGCCAAGTACATCCAGATTGCTGCCCTGTTCGAGTCGATGGGGCCGAGATACCTGATTCTTTGGAAGAGGGGACCACAGACAGTGAATGTATCCTAAAGCAGAACAAATTTGTATCTATTAATGCCGAGGGTCATGCTCATTTACTAATAGGAGGACAAGATTCTCCGAAAGCACCCTTAGTTGAAATTCACGGAGATTTGCAGGAAGCTACCATATCTGTGCGCCTTCTCAATCAGATATCCTGCAGACAAGCTGGTATCATGAACAACGGTAAATTGTCGAAAGACTCTTCCGCAAGACTAAGAGTGACTGGAGTGGAAGCCTACGGTTTTATGGACAAAGCTTCCCGAGTGGCCTGCTCCGAAGAATTTTCGGCCAGAAAGGCGCTGGAACAGGTGTCGGCTGGGGAGAAAGAATGGGAAGCATATGTTCAAGGTACTGATTAAGCTTTCGTTACATAGGTTGAGTTTTTATTAATGTAACATAGCGTACTCATAATCACCGTATGTTCTGCTTACAAGAGTATTTTATACTTTTCTTTTTGTGGTACGCGGAGAATCTCAACAGTTCCGCCTGTTGTCGCTATCGCGCCTGTCCACGCGTCGCTCCAGCTCCATGCAGCGTTGTATAGTTTCTTCTGATCGTCCCCGTAATATACTCCGACAGCCAGATCCGTTGAACTCCTGCGCATGGAGAGAAAAGAATATGCTACTTTATTACAGGGTGGCCGTATCATTATGAACGATTTCGACTTACCTTTTGTCTGATTCGTCCTCCATTTCAATCAAAGGAGCAGAGGATACAGATGATGCCCGCCATAATATTGCTTTTCCATCGTTGCCACTAGAAATCACCAGCTGATCATGGAAGGGGTTATATTGGACCGAAGTAACCCTGCGAGATGCAAACAACGCGAAGAGGTGGAAGACCCTTATGGCTCCTATTGTAGAAACGGAATAATCCGCCATACCAGTGCGAATGTCCTGTAAGTACTTTAACTGGTTGATTCGGATTTCTGATATCCCAGATACGGACTGATCCATCATCATATGCAGCTGCGAGCGTGTTGGGACGGTTCGGGTTCCAGCTGAGTTGCTGAACATGATTCTCGACACCAAACCTGCGAGTGTACATACACAAACATAAATAAATACGGTCCTTACTGTACTTTGATATCTAGTTTCTGGTTAATTTCGTACACTTTGGTCCCATGATGTTTTCCCCCGGCACTAATAGGAGATGACGAACTTTTGTTCCCGCTTTTGTCTCTAAGGTCTGTGAAATCTATCATTGAACCTTGTCCTGTAGCAAAGACCTCTCGATGATGTGGATCCCAGCTCCCACAAAGCATATAATTTGGTGGCGATACTTCTTTGCTAAAGACAGATTCTTTTCTTTTACCACTCTCTTCCATTTTCCACACATGCACTCCAAGAGAGGACAGGTTTAAGAGTTTATTATCGGCCGACCATGAGAACTCTTGGGTCCTCCCTTTCTGACCACTTAATCCAGCGAGTTCCTCCAGAGATGAATAGGTCGAGCCAGTCCCTTCATCGTCTTCCGATTCTTCGCCCGGAAGAGCCATGCGCCAGAGACTAGCCAAAGATTTTCCATTATCATGGTATCCCGTGGCTACCAACCGAGGGTCTCGGGGATGCGGTTCCATGCACACGATCTCCCCGGCATGATCATAGCGGGCCACGTCTGTAATCGTCTCTGCACTATCATCGAACAACAGTATCCTTAATTCATTGTCTTGCCGTAATTGACGCGTAGCCGCCAAGAAGTAATTGCGGTCCACGTTCTCATCCTCCTCTAGATCTTCCTCCTCATCTTCTTCGGCTCCACCACTGTGTGCAGCGGCGGATGAGTCCCTCCGATGCCCATGATGCTGCGTAGAGCTATCGTAGCTGTATGGATCGTGCATTGTCTTGACCTGAGCCACCGGGAACTCCATGTCATGGTAGCTGCAAATGGACCGTAAGGTCTCCATTTTCTTTATCTATCTTATATTAATGCAATAAGAGGTATAATATGTGCATATGGCCCCACAATATACGCCTTGTATCATTGAATAAATCAATCCTAGCCAAGATAACGCTTCTATGACCCAATGCAGCGCATTCATTCATTCCCACACCCGGCATACAGGATGAGCAGGAGCGTCCATATATTTTAGACATCGAAATATTTATCCAAATGCTCTGCTTTGGAGGCATCGGGCACTTCGCATCCTGTAGGGCTGTCCAAGGCGTATCTCACGGTGTTTGTTCCCTGGAGTGTATGGGCATACAGAGGGGCTTTCAACGCTCATTAGGGGCCACAAGAGCATAAGGGGTACTTACACGAAGTTTGACGTTGATAGCGCCTCCCAAATATTGCAAAAATACGGGCAAACCGAAGGGCAAAAAGCCTCGTTTCTGGAGATCGGGGGAGGAAGCAGGGGCAATACCGGCTCCTTGCGTGCCATTCACGCCTTTCATGAGGGTGCTACTGGTGCGCGACGCCCTCATAGCGGTGGTCCGAAGAGCACTGAACGACATCTTGCTGAGTACCTCTGTGTACAGGGCAATAATCCTTACTAATCAATCCACTTAGACGGTATTATACTACCTGGATTGATAATTTAGGCCATTCCATTGGAGTATTTAAGGAGAGAGAGAGGGAGAGAGGCAAAAATGGCAGCCGATGCTGGGAATGTACTCGCAATATTAGTGCTCGTGGTGATCTTTATACTCATTATATTAGCCGTCATTGGATGGTATGTACGCCGTCAGGAAGCTACACGACGCAGGAAGGAAGGACTCGAGTTTGATACCTTCTACCACCAAGGAACGGGGGACGGCGCGGGTTCGGAAGGACATAGTGGAAGACGAAATGATGTAGCTGGAGGAGGAGCTGCGGCGGCCCTGTAGTGCTTCAGAAAACACACGGCAGGACAGTCCGCGACAGATAGGTAAGGTCCCGGTCCAAGAAATACGATGGAGAGGATACTCAATGGCTAAAGATATCCTCTTGTTATTCTGCAGGATAAGATTTATTATATTCGACTGATGGGGCTAAATGGTGTCGTCGCATGGAATACTTGGTGGAAAAGACGCTTCGGGGACAGAGACAACGTCCCGCACGTGGATTCACTACAACCCAATGGCAGCTGAGACAGGCTGTCTCAGACAGCGTTTATTGGTGCATGATTTTCCTCTTGCTAAACACTGAGACAAAATAAGTATACACTGCAAACCTCACTAATGTAGATGAACCTGTGGACATTGCGGAACTGATCTTATTCCTTAGGCAAATGGATAGCAGCGCAAGAGCAAATATGACAAACGGAATATCTGAAGTACAATGAAATCCCATTTATTTCATTAGGAAATTGATATCAGTATTATACAATTACAATATCCGATCCTATGTGCTTTCGCAGGCCACGTTCAGTGTGAGAGGAACTCATCGGAGCGTCTGGTTGCGGTACAACGACAGCCTGATACCGTTGTTTCTTAAACGTGTGAGTCCCCCTCTTGACTTTGCACTGCCAATTTTTCCCACTGTTTACAGAGTTGGCAAATTCTGTTCGAGTAACTAATGGATCTAGTACTATGAAATTCAACCGGTCAATTCTATCGACCTGTCATTTCAAGGACTTGAGAGCGGTTTCAGGCAAGGATAGAAGAAACAGAAAACGCCAACGTACCTGGTTTCCATTTTGCTTTGTCGAAGCACATTCAGTTCCAGCAATTGTTCGAGAATGCCCATCTTCCTGGAAGAAAATTGGGAAACATCGGAGAGTACAAATTGAACCATCCGAGTATGCCCGGCAAGTCCCGCTCGAAAACATGCTCGTTTGGTTAAAGTAATTGTATAGCCAAAGCAACATCGCATGTTGATGATGCCCAGACAATACAGAGAGGGAAGGGGCTGAAGGGAACAGACACGTAGGTACTAGAGTGTGCTTCCGAGACACAACGCATCGGCAAACTAGCTTACAGTTCTGTAAATCCACTATGTTTACATCCATTGATCCTGAATTTCGTATTTCGTTTAGAACCAATGGTAGCTGGGGGTCAGTAGACGAATAGAAGTCTATCACAAAGGCGGGAATAGCTGCAATCAACCCGAACATTGGTCGCCATCAAGTACTCAATGTATAGCGCAAGAGAGCGCTTACCAAAGTATCTGAGAAGAGTGGCACATTCTGTCGCACCAATCTTCGATTGAGTCCCAGCAAGAAATCCACCAAAGTGCTGTTTACCTTCGGGATCAAATCCATTCAACCACGCTTCCTGTATATATCGCTGGATGCCGTTAACGTCCGGAATTTTGCCGGTACCATCAAATAGTCTTGGCCGGTATTTCTCAGATTGCATGAGACTGGAACATAAGATCTGAATGTTCCGATATCCACAACTCCAGCTATCTCTCGGTCCAAGGTAGGAAGTGCTCTGGGTGAAGTGATCCACGTTTTCGCAGAGGCGAATTGACTTCCACAACTTTGGCTGCAGGTAAATCGTCGAGCAACGATAGTAGTCCGCATCCCACTGGATTACTGCAGAAATACTCGTACCTTGGCTTTTAGTTCCTGTTCATATGCCATTTGCAATAATGCTACTATACCCTGCATTCCAGGCCAAAAAAAAATTTTGAATTGTGAATGGCACCCAACTCTAGACCAGCGTTCAGACGTACCGAGTCTTTCGTCCAATTCGTGGAAATGGCTGCACTTGCTTGGACTATCTCCATATCCGTATCGCTGGAGGTATTCCAGCCCCCATGTGTATACTGACTTCCGTAGCTGCTTCCTAGAGCACTCGCCGACGAACAGGTCGATGCCGATGTGCTGGTGGCCCTACCATTTTGAGGCTGATGCGCACATTGTTCACAATAGGGTAGAGCCACATGATTAATAAAGCCGCAGTTGTCACAGGCCCATGTGTCTCCGGAAGACACGGTCACTTCCTGCTCGATTCCTCGCGCACTTGCATCCTGGTGGGAGGAGGAGGGATCGACACGACGCAGCTCCTCCTCATGGTCTTTCGTAAGGTCGATAAAATCAGCCATCGGATACACTCGAGAAATTCAACAGTTAATCGTTCCAAATATATATAGACGTCTTTCATAGCACCCAATGATCATCCCGATTCATGTAACACTATACGGTATGTTTCTGGTAGCGTCGCACCGCACCGTAGCGACTCTCCGGCAAGTCAGGTAAAGCTGCAAGTTGCAACTACCGGTACAGTACAGTGGTGGCAAGTTGACATCCCTGGCAAACTACAGCCAACTAGGCTACATTTGTAAAAATATGAATCAGTGTAAACCGTGCAACAAGAATGTACTCGTGAACGCTACCATAGAGCGATGAATGAATGAAACGAACATCCATGAACATCGGCACTGAACAGATGCCAGTGGATTCTAAGCAGCCTTCGGCTGCAAACGATATTCGCCAACTTGAACGATGTCGAAGCCGCGACGGGCTTGAGTGCGGGGACTCTAAGAGGGGCGGCTTTCGCCAGCATGAACGCAGAAGAGGACAAGTCAATTCTGCAGGATCCTCGAGTGCGATGGGCATGGCCTTGCCGTCTGATGACCATCTGTCGTCTGAAAAGATCTTCTTACATGCTCAACGGACTTGTCGAAGATATCATGAATTTTTCAAGAGATCAGGAGAAGAAAGAGGTGAGGAGGCGTAACGAGCGCCACATCTACAGTGTAATTGCTAGATAACCAGACTGGCTAGTGCCTCCTGCAGAGCTGAGGCAACTGCGCGCCCGTCGCTGCGGCAACAACAATAGGGTTAGGGAGGCAAGTCGGGGTTCAATTTCAAATTAAATTTCAATCCGGTTAGGTTTCAATGATGAGATGTAACTCATGACGAAGTGGTGAGCGTGAGCTTCGTATGCCACACATATGTATCCGTCCGTATTGATATTGAGACCATACTGTGTCTGAATGAGAGAAGCACTTGTTCATAATTTTTTGTATTTCTATGAGTGTATCCGACAAAATAAGACATACTTGTACTGTATATATGTTATGTTCCTTCCTCGTCGAAGTTTCTCTCCTGGAAGCGATGTTCCCGATATTTTGTCTCGTGAAGGATTCTCCGTCAAGCAGAAAATAGACTTGACAGCATTCGAAAACGATAGTCAGTATCTAGAGGGGACAGGAAGCTTGGTACTTGATCGAGAGAACCGTATACTTTACTCAGGGTTGTCCGAAAGAACCCACATGAACCTGGCGGAGGTTGAAGTTGTTGAAAAAAAAACGAGTGGCCAACTTTGACCGGGCTGCCTGACCGGCGCCGTTTAAGAGGTTTGAATGCTAGAAACACTGCTAACGCTACTCAAAGCAAACACGTTATATACACTCTCTTTTCTGGATGTGGAAATTCATGACAAATGCTGCAGGTGTCGATGAAACCGCAGATGCACAGGACGCAGGTGCCGACGCAGACGGAATCGCGCGTTGCAGTCCGCAGGGATCAATGCCGCTCTACGTCATTGTGATTGGGTATGCTATCAAAACGATTATTGTTATAGCGATTGAAATTTTGATAGAGCAACTACGGGATCGAGTCAGTAATCACGCAACTGGCGGGACCCGACACACGCCTGAGCAGCGTCCCCGAGTTGATGTCCCAAATTATGGAGCTGATTATACTACCATGGTAGATGATGAAAACTACGCGAATGGTGGGAGTAAGGTAGTGGATATTCGATCAGGAACAATTCCTGCTACTACCTGTAGTCATTTACGTCGATGTCCGTCATGTCTCCGTGGATACTGTGTGGGCAAGTGTGTACGAGTGTCGTGGACGTTGTTTTTGGCAACAAGTCCACTCGTCCAGCTGGTCATTGACAGTATCCAAGTGCAAAGCTCTGGTACAAAACCTGGTTGGCATCGATACCAATGTTTTGTAGAAGTATTCGCGAATTCGCCAAACGTGGGAACTTTAGTGATCCTGTGGTCGACTCAGATTGTCAAGGCTTTAGCGAGCGATGAACAACCATTCGTACTGATATCTGACGATAAGACATCAACGAACATCATGAGAGCATCATTCATCGCTTGGGCCGGAATGTTCGCGTGTCCATTTGTCACCCATGTACTTCCATTTCTTGTTGCCTATTGTTGGGTGACTCTGATTGTGATTGGTTTGGGCTTTGGGTGTTCCCTTGTGCTCGTAACTCCGATCGACAAGCGGTTCGACAATTCGGACGTACGTGGAGCCATTGCTTGCAGTCAAGTCGTCGCTCGAATATTTGGTCTGGTCGTGGTTTTGCTCTTTGCTCTTGGAGCATCAAGCATGATACGTTTCTACAGTGGTGATTCCTCGTACATTAATTGTTTGTGGTTGGCTATGAGCGAACGAAAGACAAAAGACTTTCTATATCACGAAGTTCAAACCGCCATGGAAGCGCGCACGAGATGGTACACATTCCTCCATTTCTTTATTTAATAGAAGACCACAGGCCAAAGGAGGTATGAACCAGGCAGGTTGTTTATATGGGCGGGCTCATGGCTCACTCGCTCTCAATGTCACGGCGATTTGGGGCATCCGTTACATGGGATTTAATGACAGATCAAAGCCTCGGTCACTACATGTAGTAATATATATCGACATCAGGAACTACTTGGTATTGTATCAAGCTCTGACACATTCATTCATTCTTCTTGGGAAGATGACACCTGACTTTATCGCCCTTACCAAACAGCATGGGATGACAGGAGCTCTGTCGTGTCGATTCCTCGCGCCAGCCCAATGGAAGGACGGCGTTTTTAGCACCGTTACAAGCCATGTCAACGGGATTGTCGAGCAGTGGCTTGCCCCTGCTGTGGGACAGACCAATACATGGCTCGATCAAACAATCGCGCGCAGGGACTGTTTCGGTTAGTTCAGCGTATGACCAACCATTCTACAAGCAACGCGAGTTAACGCAACTTGGCGCAAGGTTGCTGCATCGATTCTGTGGATTGAAAGAGGGATGAACTTAAGGATCTTCTTCGTCAGGTACTTGACCAGAAGTAATGTTTTCCTCGGGAACCCCGGAGCTCTCCCGGGCAGCTGACGTGGTTGTACGAGCTATTCCAGCGCTTGGAGAGAAGGTAGGAGAGAATGCATCTTGAAGCTCTGGTTGACCCCGCGACCGGCTTGATCGCTCATTTTGCGCTTCTTGAGCTGCTGACTCACTTCGAAGTGAACGACAGTCTGGGGTGGTTCCGCTGCTTGTACCACGGCTGCCTCTAGAGTATACCCCGCTACTTCGGGCAGTGGCGAAAGAATGACCTCGTTGGATATCTGCAGGTTCTGGAGCATCTTCCATGGCATCGGTTTCCTTGACATCTTCGTCAACTTCAGATCCAGCATCAGCTTGGAAGTCCGCAGATGCTTCATCGTTCTCGTTGATCTCGACATCAGCATCCTCTTCTTGCGATACTTCAGACAAGGCATGCGTGACGGCTGATGCCTCCGAATGCCATATCGCTCTTTCCGAATCCTGAGAACTAGTGATGTCCCCGTGGGGGGAAGTGGGAGGCTTGTCATTTTTTTCAGTCTGTGCTGATTCGTTTCTGTTTTTCGTATCAACTATTGGCCAATTCCGCAGCAGTTTCGCACAGTGTTTGAACGACTCCAGGTATTCTGTTATAGTCGTATCCAATGTTGGACGCTGTATAGACAGGAAACTAAAGTATTAGAGCTGCGAGCATCATAGAACCCAAGGCAGTAGCATTTTCTTACCGATGAAGATGCAGCGCTAGCAGCACTACGCGCACCTGGATCCCTTTGGATATCACTTTGGGGTAAGCATACTACGAATATGTCTTGAAACAAGTCACTAATGAGTTCAATGTCTTCACCGTGCGTGTTATGCATGTGCATACCATCATGTTCTTTCTCCAAAAAATCTGATGCAATGTGTCCACAGTTCACTTCTAATAAACGCCACAAGATTGTGCTCATCGTTGTAGGAGAGCATAAGAATATTACCCGTCCTGGAATTAATTGTTCATCCTTATTTGATTTGTCCTTCATTGACATGTCATTGTCTACACCCTCTTCATCCTTGATAGCTTCGGTCTGGAGAGTCTCCTCCTTACGGGATGCGCCTAAGTCTTCTCCGAGAGCAGAGCGTTTGTCGGATACTTCATAGTCTTTAATCATGCGGGCTTGCTTAGCAGGACCCATAGGATCACCTATGCTTTCCTTACTTTCTGCATTGCTGGCCGAGCCGATACGGACACGTCTTGGGTTTCTTCGCTGACCACCTGCTGGTGCCAAACAACTTTGATGGGCATCGTTGTTTATACGGCGAGGTAGCGTAGTGTCTTGCACAGGGCTCGTATACTTCGATTCCCGTGGTGTCCCTTCTGTGAAGCTTAGGGTCGGTTCCTCCTCCACGTTGGAGCCGTTCGACCGTAATCTCGGAGAAACAGACTCGCCCATCCCCTGGCTGCTTGTGCATTGGGACGAAGATTCACCCCGGTCAGTAACTGTCCTATCCAGCACCCAAACCGGAACAGATCCTACTCTTTGGCGAAGGTACGTCATGTTGTATATCGTGGCATTCATAAAGGATCTCATGGCCGTTCTGTCTTGCTCCAACTGCGATAACGCAGACGCCGTAACAGAAGATAAGTTTAACTGCAGGCGGTTTTGCGCAGCAAAGTGCTTGCCATAGCGAGGTGCTTTGTCACGTCCAAACGCTGTCCGAAATGCTTGGTGAGACACATCGTCATCAAGATTCCTTTCTTCCATCGTTACGTGGTAGAAACGATTACAGTTGACAGAATCTAAGTTTGAATAAGCGCAATACGGGTCAAAACCGCCCAAAGCTCCATGAGGAAGATTGATTCTCAAAGTGCTGAGGTCAGAGCCGCCACTGACATCCTCTTCGGGGGCAATGTAAGAAACATCCGGATTGCCGTTACCATTACCGTCCTCTTCCGCCTCAGCATCGCTGCCACTGTGGTTTTCAGTACTTTCAGAGAGATTTTCACTTGACCCTGCCTCTGTTTTCAACGCCTCTTCTGGAGTTACATCCGTTTCAAGGTTGTTTACCTCACTGTCAATGTGATGATGGTTGTGCATACTGACCCCAGCATTTGAAATTTTGTTACTTTGTCTTCTCTGAAGCAATTGGAGCAACAAGTATGTAACCTGGAAGAGAACGACAGGAACAATAAGACTAAGTACGAGGACGCGGGTGGGGTGAGGAACGAACCTGGCTCTCAGCGGTGCCGTCCTCGCAAACAGGGAGACAAAAATCACCAGGCTGTAGTAAAATGCGAAACGTGTCATCTGAGAAAGCAGAACAACCAGCACCATCTTCGTCCACTGGAGTGCCAGCCGAAGTTGGAGCTGCCGCAGCCGCTGCGGAACTAGTGCGTTCAAAATAATTAGGATGTCGATACCGTGCATTATTTCCACGCGGGGTAGGATAAGCGCTGCTAGCTGCCATATACGTGCCTACTGGCACCTGCTCCACGGGTGGGAAAATGGTGGTCCCGCCATGTTGATGAAAAGTCGCCGCTAGCTTGGTCAATCGCCTTGGTTCGCCGACGTAATTGGCCCAGGCTGAAGCCAACGGTTGTACATCTTCCCATCGGTCCGACCCTTGAGTAAGAACGTCGTCCTTTATGCGC
This sequence comes from Halocafeteria seosinensis, assembly GCA_001687465.1. Taxonomy (NCBI): domain Eukaryota; class Bigyra; order Bicosoecida; genus Halocafeteria; species Halocafeteria seosinensis. Next base: position 83,314 of record LVLI01000176.1, on the reverse strand, counting down.
GTCGTTCCAGCGAGAGGCAGCACTGTAGAGGAGTCTAGTTCCTCCAAAATGGATGACCCAGAAGGGTCTCCAGCCATTATGGTCGAGTATAGAGGGAAAATACGTCTATGTTATGCTTTTATCCGCCACATAGTTAACGCAATCAAAGCTCAAATGAGCCCGATTCAAGCAAGCAGAACTCCCGTCTACTCGAAGAAGAACTCTGAATTAAATTTGACTAACATATTTATTCTAGATAGTGTAAATGTGCTACGAATAAGCTCATGATGCTTGCGCGTAAAAATTATGATAAAAATGAGATAAGGTGCAATCTTTTCGTTGACTTGGCAGGAACTTTGGGCTGAAAAGTTTTTTTTACCCAGGGGAAGTTTTAAGAACCGACACCGAAGCATGCAGAACGGACCAGGTCACTAAAATCGTAGATATACCAATATGGAACTGAACTTCTGCCCAAGGCATGCCGGCATCTCAACGAAAGATAAGGGTTCTTGGGACACGACGCTTAAGATAATTTGCGTCAATGCTGCAATATGAAGAATGTAACCACGTGTATGAACTACCGAAGTCAATGGGTATTGTTACGTTGATGGAGGCCCGGCTGGGAGGACGATACACCTGACTAAATACGGCATTTGATGAATCGACGCCAAACAAGCCTCTTCACTGCCTATAAATATCCGCTCGACAGGTGTCGACCTAAAGCCTTAGGCTAAAGGGTATCAAGGGTCCTGATAGTTACCGGATTTGGCACGCCGTTGGCGGGAAACGGCTGATCTCAAGGACCTTGTCCCAAGCGTTGACGAAATGGAGTTAGCCAAATCGGCCATACTATAGAATCCCTCAGTGGTGCGCGATGGTGGACGATGCTAACCGGCGCATGTCAGCAAGGCTGCAGGAACAGCGGGCCCGTCGCTGCTTAACACGGGCGCATACCGCTCCTCGTTAAGAGGATGCGGTCAACTTCCCGGCCGGTGGGCTATCTGTCACATTTGTGTGTGTGTGGAAACGTAGTTGGGGGAGTCGAAGATCTCCCCAGGGCTGCGCTCACCAACACTCGGACTCTTTGTGAGTATGAGATTCTTCACACGTATCCTTTCAGAGCGTCTTGGGCCTCGCTCCTCCGGAGTGGGCACGATGGGCTCGCTATTCGTCACCGGGCCTTGTTCTTCTGCGATTCCCTCGTCAGTCTCTCCCGTTCCTGTAGGGAGGTCTTCGAGGTTTGAGACAGGCTGTTTGTTTACATCGGAGGAGGGGGACAATTCTGTCAAAGGTATCGTATATCGTATTTATAAAGGTTATACAACTGTATCTGCTTTGCATAAACAGCGTCCCACAGATAGATCCACGCGTATCAGAAGACAAATTGATCCACTCTGTTCAAAACGTGGTGCCGACGGGAATGGATGTCACGCTTCAGCTCAGCATATGGACGACTAGCATCGCCAAATTTCTACCCATATCCGACAGCAAATTGAGATCCCTAATCGGAGCATTCTGTGGTGTATGTCGGTCGACAGTAAATAACGTACTAAAGAAATACTTCCAAAGGAATGACACACATATGTGACAGATAGCCCACCGGCCGGGGAGTTGACCACTTCCTCTTATCGAGGAGCGGTATGCGCCCGTGTTAAGCAGCGACGGGCCCGCTGTTCCTGCAACCTTGCTGACATGCGCCGTGAGGGAACACAACACTGGTGTTGAAGTGCACCATGGAGACAGGACTGGTCGCGAACCCGCAAGCTTGAGGGAGTGGCATCAACTAGTGGAAGCATTTGTCCGCGAAGAAAACTCTAGAAAAGCTGGTGTTACTCTGGACGAAATTAAGACGTATACGGATGCGATTGGCGGCCCCCTCACTCCCGCAGGATCCTGAAAGATACGAGTCACATCTTTGCGAAACCCATCGCGGGTCCACTTGACACGTGGACCGAGGAACGGAAGCCGAGAACACTAGTGTATCTCTGCAACCTCTTCAATTGCATTATAGGTAGTCGGATGGGACGGAAAGAGCTTATCGACGAATCCTGTGCTCATCGCAATAGTCAACTGAGTTGCCAGCTCTATGGTCGTTGGCATTCGGAGCAGAATGGCGCCGCGTGAAAATGATTATGAGGAGGAAAACGGGAAGCCTTCCCCTGTCGAGAGGTCGTCAAAGAAAACGCTGAAACTGCTGAAGTACTCCAAGGTTACGAGATCGCTACAATGCTGCAAGGCGCAAACGCAATTTCAACGGCAAATTTGAGCCCCATACAGTAATATGCACTTTAGGAGAATTTTGTGATAACAACACGAACAGTCGAGCAGGTCCATCGCTCGAGGAGGCCCAAAGCATGGTCATACGAAACATTCGTCCCCGGAATGGTTTCCGGGCGACCGACATAATTTGTTGCTGCGAAGCGCTGAGGAGCAGGCTGAGGAGCAGCGGCATATGGACGCAAGAGGTGAAATGGCTTCAAATTTTATGGCAGCCACCTCAATCTGCAGTTTGCAATGGGAGCGAGCTCTTCTGGTGTTATGTCAAGCAGTTCACGGCCTCACTGTTCTGCGTGGGAGAAAAAGCGGAGGTCTTTGGGAGGCTGAACCTCTCATTCTACGGCGGATCATATGGGAACCAAAACCACCAAATGGGGAATAGGATCCCAGAACAGATCTTAAAATGGTGGAATGAGTTCCTGAGCGAAGTATACACCAGTCTAGTCGATCGGCACAAAGTGCGATGTGAAGGAATCACACGCAGCCATACGCATTAAATCCAACCTTCTTCGCCGGCACATCAAAGTCCATGTTATTTCGCAGAGCTAAATGAACTCATAAACCCCGAGGTAGATTTCCAACTGTGATTATTCGTGCTCAGAGAGGTGTCCACTTTGGCGATCCAAAATTGAGCCCCCGAGTTGAAGTTCAGTTTTTCGCAGGAAACAGCACTATAATACAATATATAGAAGTTTTTGTCTTGTACCCTCTTATGCATATAAAACTAGACTCATATACCATTCAGATTCTGCACAAGCAGTTCCTATTAACCTTGTATATTTTACAAGATCCAGCGACAAAGTCGACGGCCTCCGGAGTTGGCACCAGTGGCACGACTTGCCCGTAGTACCCCGTACCCACTTGTACTGTGACAAGTTGTACTGTCACAACTTGTACATGGTCAGAGGAGGAAGCACGTAGATCTCCGAAACGACGGAGAAGCGAGGCCAGTAATGGACCTCGTAGCAGGGCCCAACGAGCACAGTTTATGTCGATGTGACGGTGCCAAACCCGCTCACGGGAGACAGACTAGTCAGGGCAGCAGGAAAGCCCCACCATCGCGGCAGAAGCGGAGAAGATGAAGCGGACAAAATACGAACATCTGAGGGACCACCACACGGAAATTATCACGTTCGCGATAGAGGCGACGGGTGGCTTCGGGGAGGACGCGATCAAGTTCATGAAGAGGATTGCCAGGAAAGCACCGGGTTCCCGCTTGGGAACAAGGGAGATGCGGAACTTTCGCAAGCTGATGACGGCCAAACTGTCAGTCACGTCGATGCGCCACAACGTGATGATGTTGGAGCGGTTTCGGGTAGGGTTCACCCCTCACACTGCGTAGCGTAGCCAGTAGCATGCATGGCTTCCGGTAGGAGCAGTACTAATGCACACACATGAGACTTGAAGAAGCTTCTGTGTCCCTTAGATACTGTACACTGTAAAATCGAACAAGCAAGTTGGTTGAAGCAACTCCAAACATCTTAACCTCCAGAAGAGCAGGATCGGGGTGTACAAACATGAAAGCGCTTTGCGTTCATTGTTGTGTACCATGATGGTACCACGCATCTAACACACGGTTGACCTCGTGTTCATCCACTGCGAACTCGGCGCTTGCATCGTATTCCCATTGGACGCTATCCACTTCTTCAGACGAAGACCTATCCACACGACGCTCAACTGTGGAAAGCTGTCCTTGGTCTCTCTGAACACCAGCATTAGCCCTTGTTGGTGCAGCCGACAGCACGGAATCAAGCAGTGCTTCAGCCGGTTCATCATTTTCGTACTCGCTATAATTATCCACCTGAGCAGCATTCATATGCATTGCATCGGGAGCGTATACGTCCCATCCATGTTCCCCCGCTTCTACCGGTATGTCGGCGTTTTCCTTAGGTCCAGAAGGACTTTCTTGTTCGGAGCGCCTCGATATAGCTTCCGAGATGTTCGAAGAGACACTATACTCGTACTGTTGCCCAGTCTCCAATAGCTTAGCACGCTCTTCCAGGGATCTATTAAGATCGTCCATGACATCCGACCGCTCGGATACATCTTCAAACGGTTTGTCCGTTACGGGAGCCTGATACGCACTATGCTCACGAGAATATTCGTGAAGGGAGTTAGCTACGTCCGTGGTCTTGGAAGAGTTCAATCGTTCTGCAATAGTTTGAGTAGTCTCATGTAGACTACTTTCCCACGAGTCCTGCTTCTCTTGAAGCGAGGAGGCACTTTCCACCAGCGACGAAACCTTCGTGTAGACATCATCGCGCGTCAAACTGGTGTTTCCGTGATAACTGTGGAGAGCGTCATGAGCTTCCACCAACGCCTTATGGAGGCTATTAGCTTCTTGCTCTAAAGCTTCCAGTTGAGAATTATGTTGGTCGATGACATGGAGCCAAGGCTGCTTCTCTTGTTCCCCATGTGTAATGCGCAGACAGATTTGTCGAAGTCGTTGAAGTCGGCGTCTACTTGTGTCACGAGCCATGCCTAGTCCTCGCAACATGTTTGCTACCGCATTCCCAAGCTCTTCCGTGCTGTGGCTTCTGTTATCCTCTCCCATTGTTGAAGAGTTTGCGGACATATCGTGTATTGCGTTCCCATCAGTACCTGAAGTTTGTTTATCGTTACTCGGTTCAAATTCTTGAGGCGACGAACGTTGAAGTTGCAATACGTAAGTTTTTTGGAACCAATCTTCCGCTTCCATTGCTGCCCTTTCTGCTCTGCGGGTTTGCGTAAAAAGATTCTGGCGTAACCTATGAAGTTCTTCACCGTTACATGTCCCCGTGTCAGTAGAGTTTAATTCACTTCTTAGCCTTGAACATGCCATTTGCTCCTGCACAAGCTCCGCTTCTAGACTACGGTACTTCTTACGTTGGTCTTCAAGGTTTGAATCCCGCTGCTCTATGATTTCATTCAGCGTGTGGATTTCACGCCTACTCTGTGATAACTCAACAGAATATTCTCTCTTCGCTCTGGAGCATTCTTCATTTGCCAGCTGACATTGATGCCGAGCCACGGCCAGGTTACTCTCAAGCCTTCGTTCATGATCCTCCAGCTGGTGCATATGGTCAAGCAGGTATTTCAATAGCGGCACTACAGTTTCGGTAGAGATTCCAAACTTCTCTATGGTGGCAACTGTCTGCTCATCAACCAAGTCACTTTCTCGCAACTCAGCGATAACCCCTTGCAGAGATGGAAAGTCTGAGGAGAGATTATTCGTCTGCTTGTGGTTAACAAGGGACTCGAAATGGTGTGCAGTTCGTGAAACTAACGACTCTCTCTTCTCTAGTGCTGCTGCTTCCTCCTGTAGCCTCGTAGCTTTCTCCTCGACCAAATTTCTGTCCTCTTGAAGACTTTTATGCTCATTTGAAACCTCAGCATTCAGTTTCTGCAGCTGATCTTCGGTTTCATGTAGGCGTTCGATTAACCCCTTGCATTCAGTTCGCAAGGTGGATGCTTCCTTCTGAGCCTCATCCCGTGCTGCTATGTAGACCTCACGTTGGTATCGCAACATCTCTTCGTATCTGAGAGCATTTCGGATGAGACGCCCAGCCTCTTTCTGAGCTTCCAACGCCGCCTTCTGCGCCTCCTCAACTGACTGTGGTACACGTGTAAAGTCTTCGTTGTGACTAGTTGCAGGAACGTCACCAGAAGGAACCGAGCTATTCCGCATGGACTCAAGGCGGTTTGCCTCCTGTTCGTAAGAGCGAAGAGAAGCTCGTAAAAGAGCCAGATCAACTCGTTTTTCTTGCACACTAACAAGCAATTGGGATGACCGTTGTCCACTTGGCCCATCAGTCTTCTGTTCACCATCATTATCTTTAACCTTCTCCTGGAATTGCTTCTCGGCTTCCTGAAGATCATGAAATGCCTGGCGAAGCGCTTCTTCCTGTTCATTGACTTCCTTACGTTTCGACGTGATCTTGCTACGTAAACGCTCTAACCGAGAATGAATTCTCTGCTTACGGCGCTGCTCGCGGCTTTGCATTTCGTCTACGGCCCCTTGTAACGCCTTGTCGTCAAGGTCGATATTATCCCCATCACGTTGTACTTCTTCAGAATTTTGTTCTTTTCTTCTAACATCAGATTCACGCGAATTCAATTCCTCCTTTCGGTTCTCAAGTTCTTTTTCTAATCTGTGCAACCTCTTCTTTTCTTCCTTTGCTAGTTTCCAAAACTCATTGAGCGATTGTTGTTGATCTGCCTCGCCGGATTTTCGAACTTGACCAAGTTGCTCGACCTGAGAATTTGCCATCTCAAGTTGCCGATTCAGCATGCGAATCTCTTTCTGCTTTACGTTCAATTGTTGCTCCAGTTCGCGAACCCGCTCTTCTGATGTTTGAAGGTTTGATTTCGAACGTTGCAGCTCGCGTTCGAGATCCTGCACCTGCCTCTCTAATGTTAAGTTTCGTTGATGTAGCCTGTTGTCCGGTGAAACGTTGTCTTTTGGGCTGCCAGCTGTTCGATTTTGAAAATCAGAGCCATCTTCTAGGTGATGCATGACAGAGTCATCCCGAGAAACTTGACGTTTGCGAAACCAGTCTTCCCGATGCTGCAGTTTTGTCTCTCGGTTCTCTAACTCTTGCGTTCTCATACGATATTTCGCTTCAAAATCTTTCTTCTGGCGCTCCAAAACGCGGCGTCGTTCAGCTAGTTTTTTCCTGTCTTCTCGAATTGACTCTCTTTCCCGCTGTAGATCAAGGCGCTCCTTCGATAGCGACTCCCGATCAGTGTCAATACTACGTCGCACTCGTTCCAGAGATTTTTGCACACTCTGCAAAGCATTCTCCCGTCGTTGTAACTGATTTTCGCGCTGGGTGACATCGTTTTTCTTTTCTTCCAGACTTGACTTGCTTTTGGACACTTCTTCTTCCTTAGACTCAAGGGTCGATCGCTTAGAATGATAAGAGCTTTCTAGATCATATATCCTTTCAGAAAACTGTTTCTGCTTCGCCAACGCCTGGTTCATTAATTCCTCAGCAGTCTTCTCGTTAGTATGAATCCTTTCTTCCCTTTCTTCCATTCTTTTTTCCTTGGCTTCTACTTCCTGTTCTCTCCTTTTCAATTTGCCTTCAAGCTCTACCTCTCTTGTGTTAATATCGTGTTGAAGTTTCCGAATACGTACTTCCTCCGCTTCTAGTTGCTCCTGCTTCTTGGTAAGCGAAGCCTCACGACTCTTAATGTCACCTAATGTAGCATGCACATGGTTTTCTTTCTGGCGTAGCGCTGCAAGCGACTTCTCAATCGCTTCTTCACGACTGCGAATCTCCTGAAATTTTTGTTGCAATGATGTTGTCAGCTGCTGAGACTGCGAAGTAGCATCCGTCAACGAAGACTTCTCAGAGTCAAGAAGTTTCTGGCGATCTTCTAGTTCCTGACTCATTGTTTGTAGTTCTTTTCTCTGCTTGGACATCTTCTCTTCCCATGCCTCTAACCTTTGGGTCTCCCTTTCGATTTCTTGCCGGGCAGTGTCTCGATTTGTTCGTACTTCTTCGCGTTGATTGTTTACATCCTCAAGACACCGTCTAAAATACTCCTGAGTACGGGCAGACTCCTCTCGGAGTGTTTGGGTCTTACGTTCTAGTTCCCTGGTCGCATATAGCTGTTCCTTTTCCTTTTCTTCCACCGATTGTTCTCGAGATTCTAACTTCTTCTTCCAGTCCGACAGAGCCTCTGATTCTTGAGCCAGTTCTTGCCTCTTGAGCTCTACATTCTCGCTTTCTTCGTGCAGTTTTTGCCGTTGCTCCTCCAATTGCTTCCTTTCCATGTCAAGCTGGCTGTAAGCCTGTTCCGTAGCCTGCCTGAGACGTTGCCTAGCAGTTTCTACTTGGCTTTTATACTCGTGACTGTTTACCTTATCGGAATCTAGCTGCTGCTCGCGCTGTTCTAGATGCTGTTCCCGGGCACTGAGTTCGCCTTCTTTTACGCGTACCCTATATTCTGCATTTTCTAGTTCTTTACTCCGCGACTCCAACTTATTTTCTCGCGACAATATGTTACGTTCTCGTTCATTCACTGAAGCCTCCCGTTGCTTTACGTCGGTAAGGTCACGTTTTAATTCTTCCTGCTGTTGTTCCAGCTTCTGCTTTAAACAGGAAATATCCTGTTCTTCAGATTTCAATTTTCGTTCTTGTTCAGAAACAGCTTCCTCTCTTTTTGCAATCTCTGCCTTCTGTTTGCTGAGTTCTTCCAACTGGGAAGACGCTTGACGGGAATCATTGTAGATTTTCGGCTGAACTTCGTTAACGTAGGATTCGCGCCGGGCTACATCCTCCAATCGCTGTTGGAACTGCTCCTTCTGCGACTCAAGAGACACTCTCAGCTTTTCGTTTTCAATGTGCTCACGCCGGCACGTTGTTTCTCGCTCGGCAACTTCCCTCTCTCGTCGCTCCAAATCTTTTAGACGGGATTCCCTTTTCTCTATATCGGATTGCCTACTATTGAGATCACTTCTAAGCGACTCGCAGGAGCTCTCATGTTCACGCAAACGACGTTCCCTCTCTTGCAATTCTTCCCACGAAGATCGGAGTTCGTCTTGCTCTTCTTCCAATCGCTCACGCTCTTGCTCGACTGCTGTTTGTTCAGATTGCAGCTCTTTTTTGTCTCTTTCAATTCTATTAACCGCAAGTTTAATCTTCTCTTGTTGGCTTTGTAGCCGCGACACTGTTTCTTTGCTTGCCTCCTCCAGATTATTTCTTTGAGTGGCGATATCCCTTTCCGTTGCACGTAAATCCTCCTCCTTCTTCTTCTGCTGCTCCTCTGTGGACTCCAAAGAAGTTTTAAGTTGGCGCAAAGACGATTCTGCATCTTGAGTAGTCTTTTGCTTCTCACTGACTTGCTGTTCTCTGCTGTTCAGTCTCTCTTCTTGAACATTTAGTTTTTGTAGTTTCCGCTCATACTCACGGCACAACTTCTCGTACCTACGACGGCTGCTTTCTGCCTTTGTCTCCGATGTCTCAGACTGTATCCAGCTTTGAGTGGCGAGTCTGCTTTTCTCTTCTTCTAGCTTTCGGTCACACTCCGAGTAGTATTGCTTATATTGATTCTCCAGTTGTTGCCGTCTCGACTCAACTGCTTCTCGCTCTTTGCTCAGTCTGTGGAACGTATCCTCAGTCCTTCGCTTCAACTCTTCAACCTGCTGAGTCCTTGACTCAAGCTGTTGCTCCCTATCTTCTACTTGCTGTCGGAAATGCTCAAAGGTTTCCTTCTCGGAGTCAAGTTTCGATCGTAGTTGGTCTAGCTCTCGAGCAGCCTTGTTAACATGCTGTGTTTTGGAAGCACATACGGATTGTTTTCGTTCAACTTCTTGCTCTTTCTCCTGCATCGTCTTTTCTCGGGCTTCGACTGTTTTTCTCCTTTCAGCAATTTCTTCTGCTTTTTTGGAAAGAGAACTGGCGTAGGATTCCAGTTGTCTTTCCCTATTTTCAAGATTTGACTCGCGGTTTTGTAACTGCTCTTCTCTCTCTTTCAGCTCTCTTTCCTTTGTAGTCGTCTCCTGTTCTCTTGCACTTAACTCCTCCCATTTTGTATTCAGTGTGTGCTCCGTATTTCCAAGAGTCTTCTCCTTTTCCTGCATTTCTTTATGCAACTGTTCACATTCCATTTCCTGGTCTATCAAAGCATTTTCTCGTTTTCTCATGTCTCCCATAGAGCATCGCAAAGATTCCATCTCACTCTGAAGCTCCTTGTATCTCTCCTCCGCTTCGTGACACTGTTGTTGCAACTGTTGCAGCTCTTCGTTCTTCTTCTGAAGCGAAGTATCAAGCCCTTGCTCCATAGTATTTACATTTTGTTCCCTCAGATCTATGTTCTCTAGCTTGCTGTGTATCTTTGCATTCTCGTCTGCCAACTCGGCCTCCAAGTTGTTCAGCTTATTCTCCCGTTCGTTCAGCGACAATTCTAACTGTCGAAGTTCTTGCGTTCTATTCTCATTCACTTCAGACATACGTCTGCTCTCGTCGTACAGCCTCTTTGACTTAGCTAAGCTGTCTTCCTGATACATTACATCCCGTTCGACTTGTTTTCGTCGCTCCTGTAGTCGTTGCTCTTTCACCCTGATGTCCTCCTCTTTGCTGGCCAATTCCGTCTCCCTAGTTTCGACTGTTTCCTCCCGCTGTTGAACATCCTTTTCCCATTGCTCTAGATTCTCCTTCCTCTGGCGGATGGAAACAAGATCTTCCTGGTTGGTAGTCTGTTGATCTTCCAGATTTTTTCTCAACGCTTCCAGCGACTCACGCTCTTCTTCAATTCTCGACTCGTACGCATCGAGGTCTTCTTCACGTCGCATCAACTCTTCACGACGTCTCCGCGTAAACGATTGGGCCTGCCGAAGTCCTTGAGATATCCGGCACAAATTTTGCTTCTCCTCAACAAACGCTTCCGCCAAATGTGATACGGCATCAATGAATGCCGTGGCGAAAGGTGCAATTCCGTCAGACCACGTGGTCGAAGAAGGTGTCAAGCGCGCGGCTTCGGTGAGTTCATCTTTCAGTGACTGAATGTCAACGCCCAACTGGCGCGTATCTTGAACATCCAAAGCAGCCTGTTTATCATTTTCTTGCACAGTTTGTACCATCTGATGACCGTCTCGTCGTACTCTGCTCAGCGCATCGGGAGTATCGAGGAGTCGTCTCAGCAATGCCCCCATTGAACGCACAGCAGTTGAAACATGTTCCTCCGTTTGTTTTAATTCTTCTTCTTTAGTCTGAACTTCTTCTGCCTTTGTGGTTTGCAATTCTTCCTTACCTGTGACCTCCTCCTCACGCCGTTCAACCTGCTGTTCACGTTGTTGCAACTCCAACTCACGATTAGCTAACTCCTTTTCACTTGTAGCAAATTGATGCGCCCCCTGTTCAACCGCCGTTTCTCTACTTTTGACACGCTCATAGTGGTTTTCCAGATCACTTCTTAACCTTTCCAACTTATCTTGCTCTTCGCGTAGCTTTTTCGAATATTCTTCGTTTTGCCGTTTCCATTCTTGAAGATCCTTTTCTTCCGACTTAATTCTTTCCTCTCTTTTGTATAATTCTTGTTCTTTGTCTGATGTTTGCTGATACTGGGACATTGCTTCTTCAAGTTGTTTCTGTAGCTGTTCTGTTTTCTTCTCCCGTGATTGGAGTTCATGTTTCTGCTTGCGCAGCTGTGATTGCTGTTGAGACAGTAATTTCCGAAGAGAATGTGTGTCTTGCTCTTCCTCAGTCAATTTGGCAAACTTTTTTTCCAATTCGGATTGGGACTTGTCTAGTTGCGATTCCCAGGCATCGAATAGAATTCGCAAGCCGTTAGTATCTGGTTTTCGTGGACTGCCGTTGGCAGTACTGTCACGCCGCGACTGTACTTGGATATCTGTGTTCTCCTGTCGCTCCGTTTGACTGTCATGCTTGAGTTCCTCCAGTTCCGGGTCGTGGGGATTACTCTCACGAAGGCCCGATGTCATCTGTTTAGGAGCTAACCGCTTTTGTTGTCGCTGTGTGCCTGAACGTCCTCGTCCTCGGTGGGGTTGGCTTTCGTTGACGGAAGGATAAATGTCGTGCTGTTTCTGGTTACTCCTTTCATCCCCACTGTTGTGCTTAGCACCATACGAGGCTAGGGAAGAACGACCAGAAGATCCCTCATATTCATCATTGTTTCCACTTGTACTTGTAGGAGATGTATACTGCAATGGACGCGGTTGAGATCGTCTCGTGACACCACTTGTGCCAGTCGTAGACCGAGTACCTTCTGCTCGACCAGCCTCCTGTGTGTATGAGCGAGTATGACCGTCCATTATCCCTCGCTTGTACGATTCATCCCATATCGGCGTTAATAGGTTGTGATGATCCCGGAGGCATGCCTTTCTGCTCCGATTTATGTGCTATTTTGGGTGCCACTGTTGTCTCCAACGCAAGTCAAGCCGAAAATAGCAAAATACCGAGCATGGAACCTATCATGAACCACATATGAACTGTGTATTGCATGGAACGGAGAGGACGAATCGTCCTGTTTGTGAACCCGTCTAACATTTCTTCCACTTTTGATTTTGAATACTATTCAGTGCTATGCAGTGCTTAGTCTTGTAGGTCTAGTTTGTTTGCATCGTCCACTCAGGCACTTATGCAGCCTCAGTATGCTATGATCCCGCTTGGGAAACGAGTCTGTGGTACAAGCAAGTTGCAAACGGGGTTACGTGATTGGTTGGTCGGAAAATTATCGATTGAATGTCTGCTTGTAGTCAGATTGTGGTAACCATTCAGTCATTGTGCAAAGCGTGTTCATGTGTATGAATTAATACAGTCGAATAAAGTTCAAGGTAGCTTGCTGTCTCACCGCAGGGGACGCAGAAAAATGGAACGGTCAATTGCTCTCCTGAAGTCATACAGTACAGGGTTCCACCACTGAACGAGGCTGCAGGAGCTGAATACGTTTGAATGCAACCAATCTTCAATTACCAACAACGCGTTTCGGCACTTATTCCAATTGACAAAGACCAACCTGTCCAGATGTGATCAATCTACCGTTTCTGATCGAGCCTTTCAATATCTGGTAAAGCTGAAGAATCTTGCAATCAGCTCACCGAGGTTATTTTTGGTTGTCCGCCTGACTCGGGAGATTTAAACGTTAACTTTAGCAAGCAAGCCTTCCAAATTGCTGAAGCATTCGAAGCATTGTCAAAGCTTACTTCATTGCAAATGGCAAGTTGTTGTTGTTTTGTTGTCCGGCTAGCGCAACTTAGTGAGCTTGAACGTCTTCAGTATGCATGAATTACTCCAAAATCTAACGCGATTAACCAAATTAACCGTAGCTAAATGCCATCGTTTGTCGGATCCGGGGTTTTTCGGGTTTTATCAAGTTTGAGCGAACTAGATATATCGGGATGTGACCAGCCTTCTATAGCCTGCGAAGGCTATCGCAATTTGTCGAGCTTGAAGTACCTGAGCCTACGTGTCTGTGGCACCAAAGTGGCAAACGTCCCGTTTGTTGCGTTGCCAAGCTTGTCAAATCTAAGCATGGCGCAATGCAACCAGCCAGAAATCTCCGATAAACTTTTCCGGCAACTTACTGGACTAAAGGAGCTGAACATCGATTACTGTAACCAGCCTTTTCGCTCGTAACCAACTTGATGGAACTTAGCATGGTGTGCTGCGACCAATCCATGATTACAGATGCAGCGTTTCAGCATTCAACAAACTTGTCCTCCATAGACACTGATGGGGAAACTGATGGGTGCGATCAGCTATCTCCTGCAAGCGGAACTTTCGTGGTGGCGGCTTTGCAACGTTACAATGGGTCAATGCGTACATACGCCGTACTTGAAGTCTGCTGCTTCACTTCTTGTGGTACAAACTGGAATCCGGGAGTACAAACTGGAGTTACTCCAGGATTCCAGTTCTCAGTGAGTTCTCGCTTGTTAGCTCTTGAGTGCGTACCGCACGTGGTACAACCGTACATGGGTATTGGCTGGTTAGTCTTGAACACCAAGATCACCATTGAAGAGCTCAACAGCGCCTTGGCCGTCACGCCACGAAGCGTGCGATAACGAAATATCATAGAAACAGCTTCGTCGGCAACTCTTCACAGTTCCAGGATACTTGCCACGTGACATGGAAACTCGCGTAATCGTCTCGGATGCTAAGTTTCCCGTCGTCTCTATTGTGTGTTATAGCATACTTTTTAACACGAAACTTGACTTCAAAGTGTGCCACGACTCAGTTGACTTTGGTCTCTGCCGCAGAGACTCTGCGCTTGGGCCTAACGCTGATCTTCACAAATTGGCCATGTCAATGATGTCATGCATTGTTAGCCTCAATGGAACACTATTCCACGTTATTTGAATCACATCACAAGTGGCTGTTCAGACTTTCAACGAGCACCTCTTTGTGGACTCGTGTCAATAGTACAATCGTGGTGTGATCGCGTGGACGATGCTCTCGTTATTAGCGAAGGCTCTTCGAGTCAGAGCACATCCGTGCTGGTACAGAGCTTGTTTCAGCTCAGCCACATGGCACACAGACCCGGACAATGTCTCACAGAGAAAGCGGATTGTCCATGCCTATCGTCTAGGACGGACGCCTTATGAACCTGTTTGGAGATGGCAGAAGGACCTGCTGAGGAAACGCGTTGATGCGACAGCTCCTGGCAAAGAGCACACACATACGTTCCCTGACATCATCATGTTCACAGAACATAATCCAGTGTTCACTTTGGGGAGGGGAGACAAAACGGGCAAAAACCTGAAATTTGACCCTGAATGTGTCCCTGAACCATTCCAGCTCTTCCACACAGAGCGCGGTGGCCAAGTGACCTACCACGGTCCTGGACAACTAACGGTGTACCCTGTATTAAATCTCTCCCATTTCAGGAAGGACTTGCACTGGTTTGTAGATACCGTAGAGAACGTCGTTATCAAGACACTTGGAGAATACGGCCTTACAGCCTCTCGAATTAAAGGGCTACCAGGAGTGTGGGTAGACGGATCTAAAGTAGCCCAGATCGGAGTCAATGTGAACAGGTGGCACACGATGCACGGGTTCGCGATCAACGTCAATCCAGATTTGTCTCATTTCGATTACATAGTACCATGTGGAATCGAAGATCGCTCCGTGTGCAGCATGCGAAGCCTACTTGAAAGGGATAATCAGAATACGGAAAACTTGACTGTTGGAAATGTACAGGATACGGTCATGAAGGTCTTCCAGGATGAGTTTGGGTGCAGATTTGTGTTCAAAGATACCAAGGAGGATAACATGGAGGATAGTGCGGAATCAGGGATCAGTGACATTAATGCGTTGCAAACTTAGAACGAGCAGGTGGCCATACAGAGCACATTGTGTACGGGCCTTGGGGGTCGCCAACGTTTCGTTGATGAACGAGAGAGCTTCATAATAGTTTTTCCTCAACATGTTCGTAATTTTCTATTAACTTCGTTAATTTTCGCGAGAGAATGTCAAGATACCCAGAAGATAGATCGCTTCTTCTGTGGAGGAGCTCTGAAAACCTCCGTAGAAAGCTGGAAACAGCCAACCAAAGGCCCTCGAGTCCAAAAACGAAGCGACTTCGCTGAGTAGCATTCTCTATTTGTGATAGTTGCAGATGCAGCACCGACAGGGCTTCGAGCAGCCATTCAAGAATCCACTGGTCCCCACTGAGTATCATCTCCAGGATAGCGAACTCATCAAAGTCGTAAAGGCCAAGAGTTTGCATAATGACCTCCACTGGTGCCGGATAAAGCGATAGGTTAAACATGGAATGTTTCCTGTCGCCTTGCTCCAGCAGTTTGTCTACGTGTAAGAATTGTTTAAAATACAAATATCCTGCGCACAATATGTCCTTGTCGTTTTCAGAGAGAACGTCGATCAGGCTTGCAAGAATGGAATCCTCTTCTCCGCCGCCAACGGTTGTTGAGAGCTGTTGCGTTACACGAGAAGATGAAATTCGAAAGACCTCCTCCATGCGAGCCAGGTCAACGAACCGGTCACCATCGCTGTTGTTCAGCTTCAATCTAAGTGTGAAGGAAGCATCTGCTATGCGCAACAGTGCAATCACTGTAGCTCTTATAAGAACTCGGTCTGCAGTCTCTAGCACATTCTGGCTAGTTGATGTCAGGGCACTTCCGCAGAAGTATGATTCTTGTTTGAGAGCCGACATGAACGAATCATCACTGAGGAATAACGCGATATTCTCAGCATAAGCTTCAAGCAAGCGACAAATCAGTACCTTAAAAGGCGGTACCGAGTTTACTGATTGCAGCTGCTCGAGTTCGCTCTCTTGTAAGCGGATTAACTCGGAAGCGTGTTGAGTGGTGATGGAGGCCACACGGGAGTACCACTTCACTTTCCTCCTTTGCAACCAGGACGGGTACTTGTGTCTTGTGCCTTCCTTTCCTGCCAACCACAAGGACATGTCAAAGGCGTGTATGACTCTTTCCGTTTGCATCAAATAGCTGCACCACTGAGGCTGTTCCTGCGGTGGTTGAAGATCGCTTTCCATGTAGTGCTTCCAGAGTGTTTTTGCAAGGTCCAAAAACTCATAAAAGCACAAGCTAAACAATTCTGGATCACATGAAGCACTGGCGGTACCAAATGCCGGGTTGGTGTTGTCATCGTTGGCGTACTGGGCGGCCAAAGCAGTGATCGCTTCGTCTTGTACCAAGGCTTGGATAAGATCCATTGCTCGATCTGCGCTGTACAGGCTTCTCAAGAGCTTGCAAGTGTGCATAAACGTGTTGTATAGTGGCGCTTCTTGTTCTGGCGTAGACGGCGTAATGGAGAA
This sequence comes from Halocafeteria seosinensis, assembly GCA_001687465.1. Lineage (NCBI taxonomy): Eukaryota > Bigyra > Bicosoecida > Halocafeteria > Halocafeteria seosinensis. The sequence continues at coordinate 66,817 of LVLI01000176.1, read as the reverse complement.
GAATATATCTCGTAAACTGACTTGAAAAGTCCTCCATAGCATCTGATAGAGTGCATTTTTCCCTTCCTGAGAGAGCTCTGAATGATGCTTCCGAATGAAATTAGCTGCTGCATAGCTGATATGTACATCTCGATGATGTAAGAGGGTATTTACAATGGGTCCCCAAATTTCCTCATGAGACGAGGAGGACAATGATGAGGATGCTTTATCAAAGAATTCAGCAGCTTTGAGGAGCTCATTGCGCTCCATTTGCTAGGTATTCATCAGCTCATAGGTCATATAAACATGCAAGTGAATGCGACTTTGAACAAAAGGTTCTATCGAAATTACACCACATCAAACCAATAAGATAGACAGATAAGTTAACAAATACACTTGTGATTATTTGAATTGGCTTGATTAGTTCGTGATAACCCAATCCAGGGCAGTTTAAATCAATAGTTTGTATTGTTGGTAAAGTTCAAGTAGTGTTTTGAGATAGGACTCTACAGAGGGACATTCCGCGGCTACAGACCTCACAATGAGCAGTAGGAGAGGGAAACAGGCTGCAGAGACAGCGGGGGAACAGAAAGGCTCGAGACGGAAGAGCACCACGAAAGAAGGTAGGTGGCAATACATGACACAGGAGATACAGCATCCTTCACTGTCTTTTTTTTCAAATTCTGGCACCTGAGCAGACAATACGGAAACACATGAGGCGGCTGCCCCAGAAGAGCCGGAACCGTCCAACAAAAACAAAGGAGGCAGGGAAAAGCGCAAGGCTTCCATTCTAGCTGCTAGTGCAGTCTTCGCTGATACCTTAAGCAGTGGAGAGGATATTTCGGTGGATGAGGCGCCTAAAACCAAAGGCAAAAAGAAAGCGACCGAAACGAATGATGCTGAGGACACCACAGAGCAACCCAAAAGGAAGAAGCCAGGACCTAAACCGGGAACGAAAAAAGGGACCAAGTCAAAGCAGGCAGAAAATGAGGATAGAGAAACCGAGACGCCGCCGAAGAAAAACAAGGGAGGCAGGCCAAAGAAGAGACCTCGTGAGGGAGATAGCGCGTCAAAATCAGCAAGCGAAAATGGTGAGGAGTCTTCGACTCAAGCAAAGAAATCGAAAAGTGGTGACGGAAATGAGAAAACGAAAGCCAAGAAAGGCGGCAGGAGGAAGGGACCGGGGAAAACGTCTAAGGGCAAGAAAGAAGGTTAGTGTTACGGCTGTTACGGCCGCCCCCAGTTCTTTCACAAAGAATATATGCCGCATTCAGGGGAGGCGTATCGAACTACATCAAAGACGATGTACGCGATTAGGCAGCGGAGTGATAGTGACTCAGACAACGAGCAAAAAGAAGCTGGAACTGAGAGAAAGCAGATGCATGATCTCTCTGATATGCAAAGTAGGTAGCCACATTGGTTGTGTTACTCTGATACAGACGAACTCCTGCTTTCGTTTATTGCTGCTTCAGGCCCTTCAAGGGAACAGACGCTAGAATTCATCAGAATCCTTGCTCGCCAACCTTCCAGCACGTAAGTAGCCAATACCCGCCCGACGGCCTCATTGGGACAAATGTACTTTGCTTTGCCCTGTTGCAGAATTGCCTCTATAGAAAATATACGATGTCAGATGTTGAAAATTCATCAAGAAAACTATTCTGGGCCAGTTAGAAGGCGACATACAAGGTACATTCTGTACCCTTCTCAGACCCCTCTGGCTGCTGGTTATACATATGCTACGCTGCAGAGACCTCGTAGGCACTGACAAGAGATTTTGCTCGCCCGTATTATTTGCTTCTGAGAGGCCGGCTCATAATCGTAATATGTGGATGGGTCCTCCTGTTCCTCCGTCAACAACTTCAATAAAACGTGAGATCCCTCAGATACTTCAGGCAGCGCATGAAGAGGAACCAGAGTCATCATCGAAAAAGAAGGATACAAAGGTAGACGGGCGAAGTAAGTTTCAAAAGCTGTCTTGTTCTCTGTGAACTAACATATGAACATCTTTCTTTGGCTCCACAGAAAAGCGGAAGAAGAAATCTGAAAGTGCGACGGACGAGACCCAGGAGACCGAGCAACGGGGTGACGAACCTGAGGAAGAAGCAAGCGACGAACAGGATCCCCGGCTCCTGCAAATTGAGCCCCAGTTTGAAATGCCAAGGCGTAAGTTACTGTGACGTCGTCTATTATGAAACGCTCCAACATCCTTACGAAACAACATGTGCACCTGGCAGCCCAACAACTCGAAGGAATAGATGAGTATCTAGACTTTGTGGGGAAAACATACTATCCTGACACGGAGAAACCAGTCGCTAATGACGAAGTGAGTCTGTAAATGCGCTGGCTTAGCAATTCCAGCAAGAACTACTGTCCGATGCTTCCTCACAGTTTGTATATTTGCGAAGGACTTGTTTAGGCATGCTTTGTACGCAAGTGCGCCCACCCATGGTAATTGGTGAGTCCAGCCACATTGAATTGGCGCAGTATGATATATCCATGATGGAGTTTTTGCTTGGCAGACAAGTGGGCACCATATGAGATAGCCGTATTCGAATCTGCTATATGTTTGTTCGGTAAAGACTTTGGGAGAATCGCCTCGTTAGTAAGTTTTTCCTTCATGAGAAACTTGTCGAAAACGAACTATTGCGTCCTCTGTCTCCACCAGATCAAGACGAAAACCGCCACCGAGGTTTCTGAGTTCTTTTACGTATGGAAAATGAGTAAGAATTACCTGAGGTGGAGACAATCGTTCAAACATCCGGAGCTACCATTCAAGTCATCGTGAAGCAATGCATCCATCTACTTGCCTCGCCCATGATTACTCTATACAGGCGCATACATAGTTACATGTTGCTTCGTTCCCCATCAGCCGTCAGTTTTGCCTTTACTCTCATCGGAGACTTTGTTCACTTTCTCAAGGAGATACAAGATAGCAGCCTGAATGTCCATAAAAGCTTTTTCAAGAGTCCGCTCAGCGAATTTGTGGAAGTCTGCAATAAATATTAATTGAGCCAGCAGTAAACTGGATCGTATCTCTTTATGATGCTTCACCAAGACGAATACCAGCGGGTTTATCATATGATCAGACCCCACGGCAAACGTGTCCATGTCACACCCATTTTTCATTGCATTGTAGTAGCAACATTCTGATAGTCGCTGCCGGGCCTCATTAAAGCACTGCAGTTTCGACAGTGGAGTCTTTGCCCTATGTACTTTGGATAAAGCCAGCGACACAGAAAAAAATTCACCTTTCACATGCTTGTCAACTCCGATACTGTCCTGAGTGACGCTTTGAGCCATCTTCTCAAGTTTCTTGTTGAACGAGGAAATCTCACTATGAAATGCTTCCGTAACTTGTCGCATTAGTTCGTCATGTAGCCGTTCAAAGATATAACTGCCACAAACCCGGACTAGTTGCTCGCGAATGCTTTCAATCGAAGGCCTCCATTGGTTCGTTTCACGTCTGCAGAGTGTGAAAATCTTCTGTAGAATTGACTGCTGTCTCCCGGTCATTTCTTGCACAATCCCACTCTCGAGCAAGCACCGAACCGCATTATAGCACTGACGCTCGATAAGTAACGCCAACGGGGTAAACAGATCCCATACATTATGATATCTCAAATGTTTGCATAATTCATCTGACCAATTTTTCAACGTAAGAAAAACTGGTTGGGTTTCTGGAGAGCATGCCAGCGTTCCCATGTAGAGTCGAATACCAGACTCTGTCAGTTCTTCCCCCACGCTGGCAGCGTATATCTTCCCATGGAAAGCTCTTCCAATATGTATGACAGGAAAAGAGGAAGTCCTACCATCTTTCATTTTCACCTTATGCGTATATCTCTGTAACAGAGGTATTCGCCCTGGGATCACCTTGATCTTCCTATGGCTCAAAATGAGTTGACCGTGGGCCCCCTTGTCAGAGTCTGCTAGCAGAGCGCTGACATCAGAAGAAGCTCTTTCTGTAGAGTCACCCGGTTCTGAATTGAGGGTAAAGCTGCTCCTAGTTGACGAAGCATCGTGCACTTCTTGAGCGTCCAATTCTTCCGGATCAATCACAGCCTGTGACTGGTTAACCGGCAGAGCACTTTCAGGTTGGAGCCATAGGGCATCGTCCGAAGAGCGAATTGCCGCCCCTGTGAGGGATTCGAGATGATTGGGCTTGATGTACTTGAGGATATGCGTCTCTGCACTCACGTCATTAGCGAAGATGTTCACACATATAGAAAAAGTGCCACTTCAGGGTAACACTACGTACCTATTTCAGCTCGGCTGATTCGATCGCTCGGCAGCGCGCTCGTAACTGGGATACATAAGGTCCATTTGTGATAAGCGCAATTGTAGAGAAGGTCCTGATGGTGTTGCTTCAGCACATGGTAGAATAAACTTTCATCTTTCTTCTCTAATGGAGGAGCTGTCCGCTCGTATTTGATCTCTAATCGTGTCGCCCAGTCCATTATTTGACCCTTTCTCCCCTCCATGAACAACCTAGCCAACCATACTGAGAGTCATCATCACATCCGTCCCCATGCTGTTGCCCAAACAAATACTGGTGTGGTAGTCAACCTGTAACGGGAGCAAGTGTCTATGTTATAAGGACCTGAGCTCAACTTCAACCTCTTCGCCACCACTTCCCTCCATTGTTCAAGAGATACTTTTTTTGTTTTGCTTGTTGGGAGTTCGTTGACGCACTCACCCCGTCGGAAGCATCTGCTGAAGGAGCTTGTAAATCGATCGAATACTGTTCGCGGTGGACCTAAAATGACTGAATTTCGTGTAAGATGGTGCTCATACCCGTGCTTTGGACATGATTCACTTGCCACTGGCATATCAAACCCTTTGCAGGAACAAGGAGAACGCGAGGGGCTCTACCCAGAAATCGACCCCTATCACTCGGACTATCTGCAGGTTGACAAGACACACGAAATCTACTACGAGCAGGTGGGTTGCTACTGGTTCCTGAGGTGTGGACCTGACGTATCTTTGGCATCCTCTGTGCATGACTACAGTGTGGTAACCCTGAAGGTAAAGCGGCCTTGTTCCTTCACGGAGGACCTGGCGCTGGATGCAGTCCTGCAAGCAGACGTTTCTTTGACCCCAAATTCTATCGTATCCTGCTGTTGGACCAGCGTGGCTCAGGTATGCCTTGTCTTCTCTTGTTATATACCCCTCCCCCACCGACTCGAGAAACGCACAAGGAATATGCTGATCGATTATTTTTACAGGTCGATCCAAGCCCAATGGATGCTTAGAGAACAACACAACGTGGGATCTTGTTGATGACATCGAAAAGGTGCGTACTGGTTCGCGTCAGGCAATATGATACTGACCGCGATGCAATTGAACTGACTAACTTGCAGCTTCGGAAGCATCTCGGGATCGAAAAGTTTCATGTTGTATTCGGCGGAAGCTGGGGAAGCTCTTTGAGTTTGGCATATGCTATTTCGCATCCCTCCCGTGTTGGTAGCCTCGTTCTACGTGGCATCTTTTTGTTTGACCACGATTCTATGAATTGGCTCTTCAATGTAAGCATGCACTTTAAATCCACCAGTTCCATTTTCTTATGCTCCAAGATTAATGTTTGTCCTTCTGAGTGTTGCCCAGGGTCCCGGAGCCAGCGAGATGTACCCAGATGCATGGGAAGCTTATGCTTCTCATATTCCCGCAGGGGAGCAGGGTAACTTGTTAAATGCTTACTACCGTCGGTGTAAGAGTGATGATCGGGATATCTACCTACCTGCATGCAAGCGTTTTGTCGAATGGGAACTCTCTATCTCCAAGTTATTCTGGGATGTCAACATCGTCAACCAATTACTTCAAAAAGAGAGCTTCTTGGTTCCGTTTGCTCGTGCTGAAACTCATTACTTCGTCCATGGAGGGTTTTTCCCTGGTACGTGCTCAGACAATAAATATGCGTAGTCCAAAATACTTGAGATATGTGCGTCTTCCAGGGGAGGACGAAGAGGAGCAAACGAACGTCCAACAATGTGTCGCTCGAGGTGCATGGAGGGGTGGGCTCCCATGGATTCTTAGGCATACCGACAAACTCGCAGACATTCCTATGGCTATCGTTCATGGACGGCAAGACATCGTTTGCAGACCGCGTGCAGCGTATGAGTTACATAAACGATGTCCGAACTCAACACTTGTCTATGTTCACGATGCTGGACACGGCGATAGTGAACCAGGAACTTCTTCGCAGCTGATTAAAGCGACAGAAAAGATGAAGACAGCGGCAAACTCCTAGCTTCACCTGCATCGTGCTGGGCAATGCTCTGTCTGCTAGCGTGACAGGGATCGCACAATATACAACGCCCAAAACGACGAATCCCTACCTTACGCCATGAACTTTTCCAATCGGTGCATAGTGGATTTGGTGAAACGAAAAGACGGTATACTTTTCAGTCTCCACCTACTGTTGCAACTCGTGGGCCAGATAGACATGGTTGAGCACCGCTGCTGCTCGTACTATTCCGCAGTTTGCGACCGATGCTGAAGAAATGGCAAGTTGCGATGGCATTGAGTAACTTGAGTTCGATCTGTGCTACAGATTGTTAAAGTAAGCGGCGCGTCTTGTTATCGTATAGGTTTTCAGTATTTAAGCCCGGTTTTGGCTGTGTGGTGGAAGGAGGAAGAGGATCGAGAAGGTCGCTGAGCCTTGGAAGCGCAAGTGCTATTTTCTTAGAGGCTGTACACTGTATAGATAGTGACTTTATACTCTTCTCTATGGTGTACCTGATAAAATAGTCGTGTCGTGAAAGCACTCGTGTGCTGTTGTAGGACCAGGGGAGGGGGTGCCTCCTAATCGAAGGACCAGGAGAGGGTTGCTAATCGAAATGGACCACTCCGGCTACGAGGTGCCATTTGTCTCCCAGATCAGTCAAGCATGCGCCTGCAATTGCTGGACCATTATGTCCTTCATATGTGGCGAGCAGGTAAGCAAGTTGGCTTGTGAGATGGTGCCTTTGATACTTAGCAATTTGAAGCGTCGTCTATTGCCTACGATGTATGGAAGTGCAGCTCCGAATGGCACGCCACGGGAACATTCTCAGTATACAACTGGCTCCGTCCAGGTCGCCTGCTAAGTTCAGCAATACCGCTGATGGATGGTTCTGCTCCGTTTGCTACTGCTGTGATAGGGTATCGCGATACGGTAAGTGATGCCCTTGCTACAGGTACAGTCTCCATTTGTTGACCCATTCTTTGGATGCAGAACTTCGCAAGGAAGGTGAAGGGAGATGGACTGAACACACATGTTTCCAGAGCACCAGTTACAGAGTTTCCAAACTTACTGGATCGGTTTATATTGATCCTCAGTGGACTGAGGACCCCCAGTTACACGGTATTTTACTTGTTACAGATGACAGGAAGAAATTCACGAAAATGAGAGATGCGCATAGAGCTTTATCGAAGGCTAGCAGGCAGGAAGTTGTCAAAGCCATCAATGACTTTTATAAGGACAAACGGAGACAAAGACCAACTTCTCAAGATATTCTTCGGAAGTCTCACTTGCCAACACCATCAGAAGCCATTCAGGATACCTGAGCCAACATTGTCATGCAACTGGGTGTAGTGGATAGTGCACTCGATAAAGCGCTCACACCTTAAATAGATTCGTCAAAGAAAAGCATCAATATGGGTTGCTACTCTTGTGTAAACGCCGTGAAACAACCGCGGATCGCTACATGTGTGATTGCTAAAAGGTATACGCGGCAAAGGGCGTTGTTGCGGCTGTTATGCTATGTTTGATCTGTAGATTGAATGCCATTTAGGTTTACTTATGGAATATACCTGTAAGTCTATTGATACTGCTGGGAGGGATTGGGTTCCATAAACCCATCGAGAAAATCCAAAGTTTAACTGGGAGGTGGATATGTACCAACCCCTCTAAAAGTACGGATAAGATTATCCATTAGCGTGCTCTTAAGTTTGTCGGAGGGTCCCAGCCAGTTAATGGTTAAACATTAGCTCCTTCTGCTCGTTCTCTTCTTGGTTACCCGTACAGGCCGTTCAGCCTTCTGCTTCTGAACATGTATCTTTGCGGGAATTGCTGACACACAATGAGAGCTTCGCCGTTCCCTACGAAAGGGGTCCCGAAGTTGAAAGAGTAGAATGGGAAACGTGTCACTTCCATTAAGAACCCAAGCTGCATGTGACCAGCGTTTGGTCCCGTTCTCGTAGTAGAGCGTTCCTCGTATCTTGTCCAAATCATTCGAATTGCCTCTCAGGTGAACTTCTCCTCCTGTAGTTTCGCCTACAATTGGAAATGGGCGTGTATCTCCTCTGAAAACCGAATATTGTACGGTCACAATCCCTTTTATAACACTACCAATGATGCCCCCGGCGTTTGCAAAAATAGCACCGGAAGTAAACGATCTGGAAACGGCTACAATGCCTGGAGCACGTGCTGGATCACCTCCTGTATTCTCTCCGCAGATGCCTCCGGAATTTTCCCCCTTTATCGATCCCGTAGAGTAACAATCGAGAACATGAACTTCACCAAACTCTTCAGCGGAGGCACCTCCAATGATGCCACCGGACCGTCTGGCTACAATTGTCCCAGAAGAATAGCATTCCCTTACGTAAACTGACCCATTCTTATACCCACAATTGGCTCCAACTATCCCGCCGTTTCTTGGGCCAGTAATATATCCCCGCGAATACGATCGAGTTACGTAGCCGTGGCCACCATCTCGCGCTAGCGTGGGTCCACAAATTCCACCTGAGTTCCATCCCCCAATCTCGCCCGTTGACTGGCTATTCGAGATACTAACTCTACCTTTGTGGCACCCCGCGCTAATACCAACTATGCCACCAGCTTTCGCTCCTATTTTTCCAGTAGAGCTCGAACCCGTGATTCTGATTTCACCTCCACTCCCGCACATTGCTCCGCATATACCACCTCCTTCGGCTCGAATGTCTCCTGAAGAACTACAGGATTTCACACTGAAGAAACGCTGCTGTTGTCTAACTATGAAACCGCCCTTCTCTGTAGTTTTACCATGCTCCACATGGACGTTTTGTATTAAGGGAGCATCAGCGAGCGACCTAACACTGTCAGCATCTACTGTTAACAGTCCACGGAAGTCATCGACCCCTTCCAAGTCAAGCACGTTGTCTTCGCCTCCATCGAAGGTTTCATTAGCACGGAGGGAAACGTAGTGTTTTACTGTGTACTTATGATTCCAGTGCAAAATACTACAGTTTAACCGGAAAAGCTCCGTCTCTCGAATGTACTCGAAGCAGTCCTCTCGGCGGGACTGGATGGTCTCCCTCAGATCTGTCGAAGCAGCCGTAGAGGAAAGATCAGCACACACTACCATTGATGCTAGTGATAGTCCTACATAGGGGGACTTATTAGCGGTCCTGCTAAGAAGAATCGGTTTCCCGAAGACATCTTGCAACTGTGATAATAACCAGATATATGGAACAAATGATACAAGGCTTTGCAACAACCAGTAGCAAACTGATATGCTGAGTCCTCGGGAAGCTCCAAGCGTGCAGGACCCACAATCGTCAAGTCGATGATATGCGATGAATCTGCGGAGTAGACTATACTCGTAGTCTGTAGCTTCTATGCTCATTGGTTCGACGTCTAATGTTTGCGTATCCATCCTTGTTTCAGTTGTTGTTTCTCAGGTTTCTGTATCGAACTTGCTTTGCTTATAGTGCCTTGGACATACCCTGGGCATACTGTGTTGTACAAGAATGCGAGTTGCTACAACTCTTGACTGGCTATCAATCCACGTTCGCTTTCTAAGAAGTCTGTGGTGCGTCACTGTTGCCGGAGCGATATCTACAATTTTGCACCAATGTAATCTACTTTTTGTTACCGCCGCGTAAGCCCGCGTGTGAATCACTGGCAATGCCACAGTAACAGCGTTTGCCAATGGGTGGGTCTCTGAATCCCCAGAGGCGACAGCTCTCGAGAACCTCCGCTGGCGATGTACGGACGTGGTAGCATCAATTTTATTTTGATCCGAATCGAGGGTACTGGAACCGAAGTTGCGCGGGTACATACTGGGTACAACAGTACAAAAGCTTGATGTCATTGGATCAGGCATTGGTTGTGTCTCTCCTTTTCTTACCTGCATTGAATGGTTATGGTACGAGTTGTACTGTACTTGCTATTTTCGGCCAATGAGCCGCTGATGAAAAACTGTCCACTGATGCGCTAACCTCTCCCGAATCTTCTTTTAGGGACACTACCCGGCGGGTGGGCTATCCGTCACATATGTGTGTGTGTGTGTGGGACACTAAGAGCCAGTTTAATTACACTAATTATGATTGTTTATTTGCTCAACATGGTGTGTAACAGTAGGATATACCCATGATAACTCTCTATAGAGTGTTTATTGAGCTTACACTAGCAATTAGACTCTGAATAGTCCAAGAGAAAAACGAGAATTCTTCTTCCTCTGCCATATCGTGCTAACAGCCTTTTTGATAAGGCAAACGACCTTATAAGCGCATCTAATTACCCATAATGTCTAGTAGAATAGCTGTGCGCACTCGCGCGAAGGAGGGGCAAACTTCTAAATCGTCATTCAAACTGAGGCAGCTTCATGGCTCGTTGCAAAAACTTGCGTCTGACCAAGAGCGCAAGCAAAAATATCTGGTAGAGTTGGTAAGCATTCCATACTTTGTTTAGAATACTAACCTCCTGTATTGTAGGCATTTTGATGGGAAAAAAAGGATGACTCATAATATACTTGTTTTGGATTCTCAGAAGGAAGATATTGAGCAGAAATCGGTCCTTCTCGTGCGCATGAAGGAAAACCTGGAGACATTGATGAAACTGCAACAATCTCTAATTACTAAGTATGGCGATGATCAAGAGCTTATCAGAAGAACACAAAGAGAATTGGAAAGAACCGAAGGCGTACGTGACGAAGTGATAAATTACAAGTAAACAGAGAAGGATTATGGTTGTTTTTTCCGCGCAGCGCATACTCAATGAGTTGTATCCGCTGTTCAACTGTATTAAACACTCACAAACTGAAGGTAAACACGAAATGTTATTTTCAGGGAGACTGAGTGAGACGCGCTTTACCAATGTCTGTTCTTACGACCCTCAGCCACACGTACCAGCAATTTTTGCAAACACTTGGGTACGTTGTTCCGCAACGCCTCCCGGAGCGTTCCACAATTGCCCGAAGATTCTAACGCTAGAGAACGCATCAAACAAGCAACCTCAGCTGGTTAGTAACACTGGTATAGCTTTTACCGCAATACTTAAGGCACGGGAAAATCGTTTCCTTCTATGCAGAGCATAGGATGCTGAGGACCAAAGAAACACTATTGGGAAGCATCAATAAGCTTCAAAATTCGTTGCTGCAGAGTGGATCACGGCAAAGTAAGCCTTTCACTGTCCCGAGATTGCTTACGACAATTCATAACGGAAGCATCATTAAGTTTTCGTTCAGATGATTTATATAATCAGTTAACACAATTGCAAAAGAGTCACTTAGAGTCGGAAAAGTCTCTTCGAAGCGCTCAAGTGGAACTAGAAACCACTGAAGATGCAGTATACGAGAAGAAACAGTTGAAAGAGACTATTTCTAACCGTATTGCGGAGACTCAGACAACTATGGAGGAAGTCAAGCGTGAATATAACGAGGAAATCAGGAATAAAGTGCGTCTCATTTACTACTCTAAATCGTAAATAACTGCATTTACTACGGTGCCGGTCTCTCCAGGAAGAAACTATGGAGTCAATTACGGAAGACATCGAGAAGAGTGAAGCCACATTAGCGGAAAGAGAAGCAGCTGTAGAAAAAATGGTAGAGCGACATCAACAGCTGAAAGACGAAAAGCAAGCGGAGGTCGATACGGTTGTACGTTGATTGTATGGCACCATTTGATCTCCACATTTACATTCGCATGTTGTATCAAAGGCAATTTGATCCACAGATGCGCACGACTGAAGCAAATTTAAAGCAACAAACCGAAAGTTATCAGCAGAGAACGTTAGATCTCACTAAAGCAGAAGAAGAAACAGCTCGCCTAGAGAAAGAATTGTTCCACCTGAGAAAAGCTGCTACAGATGAACTAAATGGCCAGGAGACGCAGCTTTGCAACCGTCGAAGCTCTAGTAGACGCTTGCAAGCACAGCTCCAAATGCAAAATGAGGAACTCATATCATGCTACCAAGAAAAGGAGCAACGCTCAACTTCCGTTGAGAGCCTCGAAGCTGCACTCACTACTAGTTATCAGAAGCTTGTGGAGGGACGAAAAGCCAAAGCGGAAACAGAAGGAATTCTACGGGCCAATGGGGTGTCCTCCCTGAAGAGTTTAAAACAGCTTGTGCGTAAAGAAAAGGCCAATACCACCAAGAAGCAGAAGCAAAGGGATACTATGGAGAAGAAAGTGCAAAGGCATCGAGAAGCTATCGCTACTTTTGAGGGAAACCAGAAACAACTCCACGCAGTGCAGCGCGAGATTGAAGAATTACAACAGACCATCGAAACAGTAGATCAGAAGGTAAATGAGTTTGGTAACCAGTAGTACGATAGTCACAGTATCACTCCCTCAGAATTAATTCAGGTTCGCGAGGAGAATGACAAGTTGAGCGAAGCAAAGCAAAAGCTGAGTTCGGTCACGATCACCAAGGATGACCAGAAAGCCACAACCGAAGTCAACGAGCTTCAGCGGCTTCATAGCTCTGAATTAGAGCGTATGAAAACCGCACACAATAAAAAATTGCTGAAGGTAAGTTTTAAATTACCACATTGGTGTCTCGAATCGTCATTCTTTAGTTAGCATTCATTCATCCAGTTAAAGAGCTGCATCAAGGACACTCTCTTGAAGATTGAGAAAACCGGAGAACAGCAGGTCCAGAAAAAGAAAGAGGAGCTTGAGACAATAAAGCGCCTGAAATCAAAGCATAAAACGCCCTATTCATCCTCCAGGGAAGACGTCGCCGAAAGAGAAGAATCTGACCCCACTCCTGTGAGCACACCAGCTACAGCTAGGACTCCAGCGGCCGCCTCCACTAGAAGAACCGGGGTTACTCCCGACGACGCCAGTAGCTCTTCCGATGAAGACTTCATAGTTACCAATTTAGCTCGAGCGGCTAAAATGAATAAACGAGCACGAAATCCAGTGGCGAGGGGTGCATCAAGACGCAATGGTTCCCAAAAGCAGAACAAGGAACCAAATGTAGTGGCTCCGGACGAGGACGTAGATGAGCTATTCTTAGACATATAAAGCTTTACTTCACCAGTGATTCGAGCTCCCCTTCTTCCTGTAATTCATCGAGGATGTCTACGCCTCCAATCAGCTTGCCATCCACCCAAAGCTGGGGATACGTGGGCCACTGGGCATAAGTCTTGAGGCCCTCGCGGACATCTTCATCAGACAGGATGTCAAAAGATGCAAAATCATTGCAACCCGCTTCGCGTAACAAATCGACAGCTCTCGAGCTGAAGCCACATTTTGGTTCCTCCGAAGTGCCCTTCATGAACAACACTACCTTCTGCATTTGAGTCAACTGTTTCAGCCGTTGATTCATATCTTCCAATCCGAGTTGCTTTGCCAATGGCTCGTCATCGTCTTCCTGTGAAAAATAAGACGTATATCTGATCCATTAAACTCAGGATATTGCTATCATCCTTGAGCAAACCTACCAGCATTTCTTTTATGATGTCGAGTCCACCAACAAGTTTCCCTTGAACGTATAACTGTGGGTAAGTCGGCCAATCGCTGTAAGTCTTCAAGCCCTGGCGGACGCTTTGGTCGGATAATATATCAAAATAATCAAACTGGATGCCATTATCCTTCAGTATCTCCACCATGCTTGAGCTAAATCCACATTTCGGGGCGGATGGTGAGCCTGCATAATTAAAAAGAGGGTTTAGTTAGGGAAGCTGGCGGGGCATTTCAAACGAGCGCACCTTTCATAAAAACCATGACAGGCGCCTTTTTGGTAAGCGCCTCCAATCTGGCATTAAGATTACTCTCTTTTCCAGTTGTCTCCGAGGAGGGAGCTGGTTTGAGCGCTTCGTCTAGCTCTCCCTCCTCCTTCAGTTCCTTGATAATATCCAGGCCTCCTACGAGTTTTCCAGCCACGTAAACTTGCGGGTAAGTCGGCCAGTTGCTGCAAACCGCCCAAGGTGCATTGTGTTTCAATCCTGGAATGTCAAGCACGGTAAGATGATCGTACCTGTATTCTTTCAAACCTTGCCGAACCGGTTCGTCTTGCAAGATGTCAAACGAGCCGTAAGAGATCCCCTTTTCATTGAGTATATCTACCAACGCCCTGCTAAATTTACACCGAGGGGCAGAAGGCGATCCTTTCATGAAGACCATCACACTGGCTCCATTCACAAGCTTTTTCAAGCGCGAGTTCAATTTTGCTTTATCGTCTGCTTCGTCGTTGACGACTCTATTCTTGTATGACGTTATTCTTTGTACCAGCTCAGCACCGGTAATTCCCTGATGAGTGCCAATATGTTTACCCTTCTGCGCATACCAAAGAGACAGAGCAACATTACAAGCTCTTGCACAATGCGGAGAATTCCCGAGACAGTGCCATACCTTGATGAAGACGAATGCTGGCACGGATGTGATGTTGAACTGCTCAGCCAGATCCTCCACTTCTTCGCCATTCACCTGCACAGATCAGACAAGGAACAGCAATACTACTGACGATTAGAACGCCGGAAGCAATGGCTTGATATGGCACACATACTCTGACAAAATCGACATCAGGATGGCGTGAGGCTAAGTTAGTGAAGAGTTGATCCATTTGTGCTCCTGGCTTCGAGGCTTCGTTGAACTCAGCCCAAAAGAAGGCAATGAGCAGTGTATCATGCTCCTTGCTGGACTGTACATGCTGTTTAAAACTCGCGGAGTCTTGTATGTCGACAACAGCACGCGCACCACCAGAACCAGACGACATTTTCTTTCCTTCTCCAATTGGATCACCAAGCGAAACAACGCACACGCTAGACTCACACAGTGCTTACTACATAGAGTGCCTCAATACCTCAAGGGGTACACGTTTCCATGAGCATTGGACTGTATACAGTATCTGCTGTGTCAGCTTTCTTGTGGTTGAAGTTACGAATGAATGCAGCAATCATTTCATCACCTTAACAGATTTCGAATTCAAATCATTCAAATGGCGGTTGGGTGAAAGATTTGCCCCGTCTAGACAAGAGAGAGAGAGAGAGAGAGAGAGAGGGAGGAACGCAGGTGTAACAAGACGTAGGTTCTGCAATTTGTGGACGGGACTTTGTCATGGATCGCTTCGTAGTTAGAGGAGCCGCGGCAAAGGCGCTCACCAACAAGGCGCGGGAGGCGCCGCCGGCGGCAGAAGCCGGCGATTCCAACAAACCAATTATAATCGATGTCGAAGACCCTCCATCGAAAAAGAGGCCTGCAACAGAAGAAACATGCTCGCCATCGACTGTGAGTGAGAGCGAGACCAAACATGCGACAGTATCTTCCGTGCAAACAGCCAAGGTAAGCAAGCAATTGGCGATTTGAACTGCATTTGAATTGGAAGCGTACGGTAGCTGTCGCAAACAAGCCCCCCGCTGAAAGTTTGCTTTCATATATTCATATGGTGAATGATGCAGGAAGATCCCGAACACAGTTTTGTCAGTCCCACTAAGAAACAAAAGACCGAAACACATCCTGGGCCTGTCAGTGCACAAAACGGCGATTCTCTCAAATCGCCAGAGAGTCAGAACCCCTCTGTGGTGTCCACCACTACGTGCCCGGAGAAAGGAGCTGCTATGAAATCTCCAAGCTCGACGACAAATCCCACTCCAACAAAGCCTAAGAATGCTTCTGGAAAAGCGAAAAGCAAAGAGAAGTCTGCAAACACCGCTCTGCAATCCTCCTCAGCCAAGACGCAAGCTGCCAGTATCGCCAAACCAAAGAAGAAGAAAGCCAAGAAGGAGTTTGTTCCTTCCGAGGCGGCAAAACTCGCTGCAGAGGAACTTAAATCGCTTTCGCGGGAGAAGTTATCAAACATGACCTACGATCAATTAAAGGGTTATTGTTCAGACCTCGGGATTCCAAGAGGTGGATACAAACCCCAACTCACTGGACGACTGAAGAATGAAGTACTGATTGAGACAATGCTAGCGACCGGAGGTGGCAAGAAACGCACGACTGAGGGAACGAAAAAATTTATCAAAGAAACTTTCGGTGCCAACCCAAACAAATGTTCTCAGTGCTTTCTCGCCGCTGTGTGCAAAGGCTTTGTGGATCTTGACGTTGAGTCACCTTCGGAGGTTGTGGTAGCTAGGACTATTTCACTCTGCTGCTCTAAGGAGATAACAGTCCGTGTAAAGGATATCTTGTACCAAATCGATAAGCCCGGGTCGGATTATGAGGACGGTGGACGTTCTGCTTCTGTATTCTGCCCCGAATGCAAAGCGGGAGTATACATTACGCACATGTGCGACGGGCAGTTCGAACCTGACTGCGGAAAGTTCCATAATCATTGCAAGAAATGCAAGGGGCAAACCAACGGATTTGGTGAGTGCAGAGCACCACGCGGTCGTCGAGGCTGTGTCATTCAATGATTGTATATAATTCGGACCATTTTGCGGCAACCGTTGCATGAACCATTTAGTAAGAAAGGTGAGCGCACCTTCGTACTTTTATGTATTTTTCGACCCACTGATTGGTTGTGCAACGTTTACGACCGTATGTCACTATGTACGGTGCGCTTGAGTAGCGCTAGCTATATGGTGTAATTAGCAATATTGACACACATGTCAACACTGGAATCACGTATGTGTATATTACAACTGTCGTACAACTTACCGAACAAATTGCTACTATAACCTCAAATACAGTATCACCGCACATTTTGAAGCACATAGACAAGTTGCAACTCTGCTATTGACTTCCGAAGTCTGGTACTTCAACAAAACTGGAATTGCCCCACAGGATTGTAATAAATGCGTGTGACGCGAGTATCATTTACAGATAGTACGGCATTTTCTGCTCTCAAAAACATTGGCATTGCCGACTTGTGGATCCGGGATGAATGAAGATGGATTCGAGGATCTCGGGGTGCTCCCCCTCTCAAATCCGGAAGAAAACTCTGCTTTCCTAAATTCGTGCGTTGAGGTGGACAAGCACGTCAATGCCCCTGACAAGAAACAGTTTCCGAAGCGATACGATGGAGAAGGCAGCTCTGAGAACCGCCCCGGCTGCAATCCTGTTACGAGCACGTTGTCGCAACATTCGCTGTATAGTCCACATCATGACCAACTAGACGAATTTGATGAAATTCTAGCGTCGACGGAGGCATTGGAGTCTCACTCTCCTTCGTACATTCCACCAGAACCGTCGGCACAGGATAGATCGTTGGACAGGTTGATATGGAATTTGTCGGCTATGCTCGCTGATGCAGCTGACGGCGATACAACGGCGACGAAGACTCCCACAGATGCAAACATGAACGGGGATGACTCCTCAAAGCAAAATGCACATGCCGCTCCATCAGGCCAACAAACCGAAGACACCTCTTTTGAGGCATTGGTTGATCTTTGTCTTGGCGAAGAGCTAGGTGAGCCACGTGGAAGTCAGGAACCATCGACCCAAGAGGCTACGGAGACCAGTCAGGCAAGTCTCATGAGAACCGTTAGCATGTTTGGTCAACACAAAATTAGGCAAAATGGAAACGGAAATATGGCTGTTACAGAAAATGAGAATATCGCAACATTCAAACGTCGACCTCCTGTTCCTCCAACTACGGAAGGTGGTGGTAATCCCCTGGGTCCTCCACCAGCAGCACGATTATCTAGTGAAAACTTTATTCAACTCTCATCTTCTAACTCCAGGGAACAGGAATCGAGCTTGTTTGATGTTTTGCCAGAACCACTAGAAGATCAGCCCAATGACTGGACACAGATTCATACTCAGCTACACGAAGTCTCAATGGATGACAGTATGAAAAAGGCGATGCTGGACAGTTTGAAGAGTGTTACTAGTAACTACAACTGAAAGAGTTGATGGTTGCAACAAGCAAGTATTATTCCATGGATCGTTTGACCAACTATCGCGAAACGAAAAGGCTAGTGCCGACTCTTGCTCCGGGATTTTTTCCCGCTGTCTTTCAGACGAGGTTGCGCTGTCCTAACACGCAGGGGGTAGTTTCCGTAACTAGCTGCAGCGACTTGAGAAAAGTTCGTCAGTGGGATGATTGCCCGTGGCTGTACTGTACTGCTGCATCTTACCTGGACCCGGGGTATTTTCCTTTTCTTCTGGTAGTTTGAATCTAACTCCAAAGGAAAACGAAGGAGAAGATCGCTGGTACCCGTTTATTTGTTTCCCCATGGAATCATCTGTGCGACACGCGGTCGGCGCGGAAGCGGTTGGTGTCTTTATTTGTTCGCGAGGATTCCATCCTGAGAGCGTGTAGGCTGGGACCCTTGACTGCATACAGGAATTGCTTCATCCTTAGGCCTAGAAGATGATGTTGAGAGGGCAGACATACCTTCCATTTTTCAGCTTGTGGGCTATATGTGATTGGGCCCGGTTCAGGAAGAGCTTTCCCAGGAGATCTATCACGTGCCTTACTGCGAGGTTTCTCCCGTGTCGACGTACCGAACCCGTATGCTGGGGTGTTCTTCCGGGAAGTTGTCCTGTTCCATGTGGTATTATACGAATTCGGACCTGGCCCGCTATAAAGCGATTTCGATGGCTGCAACCATACAAGATGGAATGTTGGGGGAGACGGACCCCAGATGGGAAAGAGTTAGTTCCGTTGACCTACCGGCGGCTTTAGACCAAACGAGGAGGCAGGAGCAGTTCTGTGTCTCGATATCTGATAGTGGCCAGGCGTCTGTTTGTGGAAGTTCTGATAATCGGACGGGCTGGGCTCCGTTGCGCGTTCTGTGCCCGCTTTTTCTCTCGTTTTGTCTGTTCCAAACTTGTACTGCGGGGTTACGTACGACCCGTGAAGATATACAAGACGGGTTTTCGCCCCCTCTCTACGGATGGTACTGAATAACTTACAATAGGAGCATTTTTCTTCACGCCATCACATGCTCTGGTACCAATGGAACTACTTGCTCCATACGCAGCCGGCCCAGGCCCGAAGCGCTTATACGCTGGAATCGGGTTCCGGAAGGCGAATGAGTATGCCGGCAAAGAATGCCGGTTCGACACCGTTTGGATACCCAATCCACTTTCCATATTTAACAGAGTGGGTACTGTTTGTTAGTATCCTATGCTTTCTTCACGGTGTAAAGCGACCATTGGGGGTATTCTTCTGCTGAAGGAAGGCTGCCGCAGTCAGTCGCAAGGACAACGCGCCAAAAACTTGGTAAACCAGAGTCTATTCGAAATAAATACCCTTCTACATAAACAAAGTTCATTCCTTTTCTTTTCAATCAGACTACACTCAGCATGGTCTCCGAATACCTGATCGGAAGCTCTTGCGCGGACAGCGTGTGAATGGGGGCGTCTAACCGAACTCGGCGCGCGCGACTCCCAAGGTGTCGCGTCGCAACGGATGCACTTGCGACCCGCTTACGTGAACTCGGGGGTAAGTTGTGCCAAGTGGCGCGGAAGATCCAAGTCTGGCATGTCCTTCAAAGTCTCAACTGATGGCATTCTTTCGCATTTTAGCAGTACCAATGCCGCTGCAGCGTAGGGATCCTTCGATATTGTTAGCACAGCCGACACGGCATTAGACTCGCCCACATAGTACACGACTCCGCTGGGACGATCTCCGTCGAGATCCCCGTGGACTATTGCCTCTTTGATGTTCATACAGTTTCCGGCATACCGCAGACTCACCCCAAACATGCCAGTCCAGAAGAAGGGGACGTTTTCGTATTCTTCATCTTTTCCCAGCATGTTCCTTGCGGCAACTCTACCGTGGTCACAAGCAACATCCCAATGCTCAATGCGGATATGCCTTGCTGAAGAAAGAACGATACACATCATCCACAAATTCGAATTCAACGTTGTTAAACAAGTAGCAGGGAAGAGCACTTACATTCGCTATCTACGGCGTGCTTGTACGGAAATTTCGCAATGTCACCAGCAACATAAACATCCTCGGCTGCTTTGAGGCGAGTGTCTGCTTGGACTGCACCGCGATCTAATGTAATATCCGAGTTTGACGCAAGATAATGGCTACTTGGAATGATTCCAGCCCCTACGATTACAACATCAGCGGGTACTACCGTCCTTGACTTTTTTAATTCTACTTCACACACGTTGTGGTCCTCGTCACCAGTGAATTCCTTTACTTGAGAGTCCATGTGGAAGTAGATTCCCGCGTTTTCAGCTAATCTGCGCATGACACTCCCAACTTTCCTCCCGAGTACGCGTTCAAACGGCTGTTCTTCCATTCCAATGACAGTGACCTTATCAATCAACCGCTTATGAGAGCGATCTCGCTTCATCTTGCCAGCAAAATAAGAAGCGGCTTCCATTCCAATGAAAGAGGAGCCGACAATGACTATGTTCACTCCTTGAGTATCTTCATCGTTAGTCAACTTTCGCTCGTACACCTCTTTCACGGCAACGTTAATATTTTCACAGTCAGACGCCTCTCGCAATGCGAAAATGTTGTTAAGATCAGCACCAGGGATGGTGAACTGCTCTGGGGGCTTGAACGTTCTGGGGATGCCACCGGTTGCACATAGGACCTTGTCATAGGGTATAGTCTGCTCTGATGCGTCAGATCTAGGCTTGCCATCTTTATCCAATGGTTGGACAATTACTTGTCTTGAGGCTGTGTTCACATTCGTAACTTCTGTCAGTAGTCTTACGCTTATTCCGTGTTGTACAAAGAATGAGTTCGACCTCAATTCAGGAGCATTCCCGTCATCCGCAACTTCCAGATTTTTGCTAAGCTTTGGCCTGTCGTAAGGCAAGTTCCGTTCTTTCGATATCATTGTGATCATTCCTTGGAAGCCTTCCTCGCGCAGTGTCTGTGCAGCAGTCATGCCAGCAGCGCCACCGCCGATGATGACAAAATTGCGCTTGTCCGAGGAGCCCACCGGGCACATTGAGGGAGTCCGCGACATAGGCAGTTTTTCGGGATTACGTGGCAAGTGGACGTGTACTTTGCCTCCACTCACCGAGGTCTTGTACGTCGGAAGCGCATCCAACACAGGCCCGTCCTCAATGTCGCCTGTTTCCACATTGAAACACGCAGCATGCCACGGGCAAGTGACAGTATTCTCGTACAAAATTCCTTTAGCTAGGGGAGCCTTATAGTGCCTGCAGATAAAGCAACATTGACACATAAAACTTATCTACTACATTTCACGGCATGCACTCTGTAAGTCTGCCCAATGACGTACGTGCATTTCGGTCCCAAAGCATGGTACTCCCCCTTTCTCGTCTGCATGATCAACTCCCATAACAGATGTATGACTCGCCTTCAACACGTGGATGAGAAGAACGTACCCGAACAAGCAAAACTTTGTTGTTTCTGCCAGCATCCACTTCGCGCATCTGGCCGGGGACAAAGTCCTTGTCGTAGCCCACGGCAACCCGGATTTCTTGCTCTCGAAACACCTGTATAATGGGGGTCAACCCAGGAATGGAAGGTCATCACTTGGCACCATAGATCAGAGGAGCATAAACAGACGCATGACGTACGAAAACGAGGGCAAGCACCATGGCAAACAGCCCGAAAGTCACGCAGCTGGCTGTCCAGGGGTCCCGGAGCACGATATCCATGAGACGATCCACGCTAATTTCACTCATGATAAGGACTTTGTGGCTTCCTTGATGTCTTGAAAATGCTATTCGTTATCTCCTGTCCGTCTCCAGATTATGAACCTCCACTTATAGGCAAACAACTCCCACTGTGTACTGAAGTCTTGAGATGTTTCACAACCTGAAGTGGAAGCAGAGTTTCAACCTGGTCCGGCGCTTCCACTCGAGTCGTTACTGAGTTTACGTTGCCTCACAAGCAATGGACCTATAGGAGTACCAGTGGTAGCGGATATCACGGAATGCCTTGCCAGTTACTGCATGTCGCCAGTTGGAAGCAACTACAGTAGTTACCGGTACCACAGAAAACTTACCACTACTGGCAGTCGGACACATTCATTCATTTCATTTTCATTTCTTAAGGCTACACTATACCGCAGTACACCCGTTCCAACACTGACTGCTCCGACAAAAAAAAGAAAGAAAAACGCATACTACGAGTCTTCGAGTGCTACGCGCATCGCTACACGCCGAAGTTGCAGCACGAAGCCTGTATGCTGCGTTGGCTCCAAGGAGGGACGGCTCACAGGTGGCCGTATATCCCACGTTTTCTGACTAGTCTCAACAGTTTTCTCAACCCAAAGAGGCAACTGCCTTTCTTGGATTGTGTTGACGATTTCACTCACCTGGCCAAAAAGTGAACAGATGTTATCCTCTGATGCATTGACGTCGCGAAGAAATGCACGTACCTGAGTGACATTAGGACAGAAACAAACTATTGCACCATCATCTACCAATAGATCGGAAACTGTCTGTAAGCATGTCCAAGGCTCCATTACATCAATGGCGATACCATCAAAAGTAGAGTCCACTGGCAGTAGCTCCGTGGCATGCCTCAATTGAGTAGCTTCACTAACATTGTCCCCAATCGGCTGATCTTCTCTACATGATCCAGCATCCCTATCATCTATAGAACCGTAGTAGCACGAAATATTACCTACAGTAAAACTTGGAAACTGCGATACGGGCTCCGGTGACGTGCTACGTGCTGCCTCAGGAGATAATACGTATCGGATATAGTATGCAGGCAGTGTATGTTGAAGAGTCCTCCATGCTTTGAGTCGATTTTCCAATGTAAAGACGCTTCCAGTAGGACCAACGGTGCGTGAGAGGTACGTCGTCAAGGCTCCATGGCCGGTTCCAGCTTCTAAGATTTGGTGTCCCGGCTGTTTCAAGGTTCGTAGTAGCAGAAGAATGAGGATGACAAGTCTTCATCCCACGCGAGCCACGGAAAGACTCACCCTAATATCTAGCAAGAGTCCAATGGTAGCGCAATCCTTTGGGTAGCTCGGTGTAGTGCTCCGTGGAAAATACGGTATGTCTTCGAAACTTGGCCGTAACAACCGGAAGATGCTTGGCTTTCTACCCCCCTTTATTTTATTCACGATGGTACCATAAGTCATGCCCTGTTCCACGATATCTCTATGTTTGATAGATCCTCTATGCGTTGAAAATACTCCATCTTCCTTCAGCCTTATCATGAAACGCTTTCCGTTCGGATGCTGCAGGGTTACAACCTATCCAATGAATAAACTACAGCTCGAACCATGTAGCCCATCTGGACATACTTGTACTGTGACACTGTCTCCGTAGCTCAAAGGTTTCGACCGTCTCGCTTCCCCACCATGTTCTGTATTGAGCTGGCAAAATAGTCTGCAAATGCACCGTATGCGATACCCGCCGCTATTGCAGCGGATCAGCGGAGCACTTCGCAAGTGTGGTAGGGACATTACCATCCACCGTTAGAGACCCACATGCTGAAATCCGCGATGAAACTGATATACAGTAAATCAGCAAGCATAGAAGACTACATGTGACATGAGTCGCGTGAAGCCGCAGGACCTTGTGAAGGTCGCCTTCCCGGAACACGGCTTTCTTCAGAGCAGCCTGGGCGGGCCTTTCATACGTGTGATGAACTTGCAAAGCTGTGATTGTTTACACCTAAGATAAACGCACCCTCATCTGGTATAAACCGTCTGCTTGCGGAAGCTGCGGTGAGTGTCCTAGTCTACTATAAATGTTTGTGGCGGTCGTCATCACCACTGTTATGGGGCTCCTGTAGCGCAGCGGAAGCGCGCTGGTCTTCGGAACCAGAGGTCGTGGGTTCGAACCCCACCAGGAGTATATTTTTACTCACTTTCACCTGTTAGTCCGAATAAGGTCTGTTCGAGCATAGTGCGACTGTCTGCTTGACGTAATTGCGCACAAAAGGCTGACTGACAATCCTGGGCAAACTGCCCGAACTCACTTTCACCTGCTAGTCCGAATAATGTGTGTCTAATGCCTCGGCGCTTCTCGTTCTGTCGTTGGGTACCCTGTCTGCATGTATTGAAGTATCCCAAATTGATAAATACTAGTCCACGGCATTGGGCAGCTTCTGCCAAATATTTACGTTTTGTCCCTCCCAGGATTATACACCCGGGAATTCGAAACCGTCTGTGTTGCAAAGAGATACAGTTCCGTCGTGATACGTTCGTGTATACCGCAACAGGACCAAACGAGGACGCAGAGGGTGACCGGTGGTTTCAGCTAGCCTCAGGAATGCACCTACGTGAGTGGTCACACAAGGGTGGACCGTAGCCTACCGTACCGTGTAGTTTCAAGTCGCCGATTAGGTATCCCGATAAGCTGAGGTATTCAGTCAAACTTGACTAAGAATCAGAATGTTACTTCTGGAGGTGCAGCCAGTTTTCGATTCGACAAGTGAATGCTCGGTAATGCAATATACACTATACAACTGCAACCGTCCACATGGTTTCGAAAAGAGACAGCTATATGGAGAATGTGTGGTTGGTGGTCTAAATTTCTTTATCTGACAAGCTGCTAGTCGAGCGTTTGCGGGAGAATTCCTCGTCACCAGTTGTTTGACTCGTTCCGGCTTCTCGCGTGCGGAGAGGACTATGTAGCGGAGAACGAAAATCTTTTGCATACTCATAACTGTTCTTGCTTAGACGTAGTAATTTGTGAAGTCCGCTATTTGGTGGCGGTTTCAAGTGTCTTCTCCAGAACCCTTTTTCGTGTACCTCTCCAGCCGTGGAGCGGCTTCGAGTTTTTTGTAGTTCCCTTGAAGCTTGGCTTTGGGCAGTCATCTTGGCCTCCATGAAGACCGAGGCCAACTTGCTTGTTGTAACCATGGGTAAACTCGAAACCGATTGAACGCTTTCTTCCCGTTCCCGCTTTTCTGGTTGAAACGGCGACTCTGCGACAAGAAACAACATGGTGAGACCTGCACTCTTTGGAGTTTAAACATAGGGAATGATGCTTACTATGCCTCTTTTCTATCTCAGAGAATGAAGAAAACATGCTGCTCTGTGCAGTTGAAGCTAATCCAAGATGTAGGTAGTCCTCAGATTCTTCGGAGCTTATGGACTCTGCTTCAAACATACTATCTCCCATCTCCGGCCTCCATAGTGACGGTTTCGAAATATTCGCTCCCTCAGAATCTTCAACACTTGAGTCCATATGGCCCTCGTTTCCATGAAGTGATACGTATACACTTGCTTCTTGGCCAGCTTTTGACGTATGCTCATTGTGTCTCACTTGCGTAGTCAGCACCGGAATTCCTTCTAGCCACTCGAACTTACCTTGGTTTCTCCTTAGATGCAACGATGCACTTGGGTTCTGAAAAGTGAGATCCATCAAAGCACCAAGCGCGTGACGCTTAAGCTGGCAATCCCTACTGTACAAATAAATCTGCAGCAGTTGCTCCAGTCCTCCTGCTGAGGTAATTAAGTCCTGGGCCTCAGTATAGTCGATACACAGATGCTTGATGGCTGCCGCTGCCGCAGTTCGCAGTTTGATGTTGTCAGCACGAAGCGCTTCGACTAGTGCTTCAATACCGCCATTCTGGACAAGAAACCTCCGGTTAGCTGGGCAATCGACCAGTAAATTCCATAGTGCTCTGCAACAGTTTTCCCTGAGCTCCCAGTTTCCTGTATTCTGCCGAAAGTTGAGTAGCCTGATTAAGGACACCATACAACCGCTTGCGCAAATTTGATGGCGACAGGAAACTGAAGATTGGGAC
Organism: Halocafeteria seosinensis; assembly: GCA_001687465.1. NCBI lineage: Eukaryota > Bigyra > Bicosoecida > Halocafeteria > Halocafeteria seosinensis. The sequence continues at coordinate 41,106 of LVLI01000176.1, read as the reverse complement.
ATATTAGCAATTGCAGCAGCCACTTGAGCCTGAACATACTGTCCTTCCTCGTTGAGCAAGTGGGCAAGAACATCCATTATTCCCGATTTAACAGCACGCTTTCGGCATCTTGCGCTGGAATCAATATTGTCGGATTTTGGCAAAACTGTGTTCAAGTGTTTGAAAAATTGCAAAGGAATTACTTACTCTTCCGCACATAGGTTAGCTAGTGCGCGAACAGCGTGAGCTCTGGAGTCCGCAATGCCAATTCTGGCCAAGTGCATTAAGGGCGCGATTCCCTTTATTTGAAGTACGTATTCCCTATTCATTGGACAAAGTACGACGGCGTTTGCAATCTGCAGGAGTCGCTGATTACCGAACTTGAGGTACTCGACACTCTGCGAAGGACTTACTGCTGCTGCCGCATGCGCTGCTCTCATATCCTCATATGAAGAAACAATGCGGAAAAGCTCGTCGAGAACACCGGTTGTGCGCAGTGCATGTTTGTTTTCTTCGTTATTGTCTGCAGCAAATTGAAAGAATTCAGCAATGTTCAGTTGCTTCTCTCACGGACGGTAGGTGCAGCTTACATGTTATGTTCGCAAGGGTTGCAGCAGTGTTTAGGACTACTCCCGGGTGATGACTTCGAAGCAAATTTCCAACAATGTGAATTCCACCGTTCTCTTTAAAGTTTTTTCGATTCGCACTAGAGAAAGCGCAGCAGTTCCGTAAAGCAATTACTGCTTCGTCTTTCATTTTAAGGTCGCTCTCTTTGCATAATTTTAGCAAATAGTAAATACCATGCATTTCACGGATCGCTTCTTTGTACAGCTTTGACTGCACAGCCATCCGGCTAAGTCGCTGGCATGCTTCTGTTTGGTCTTGCTTCAGTCCTACTCTTCTGCACATGACGGACAGGATGTGGACGTTGCTCCTTGCTTGGAATGTTGGACGTGATGTGGACTTACAATGCCTCGACTGCATCCTCAACCTCTCGCTCGACGAACAGTGCAAATTCTGGCACAGAGCTTGATGTAGCGTTGACGAAGTCATTCTTTTTGGGATGTCGCGGATCGATCAAGTGGCGTTGATCGACCACGCTCTGAAACTCTTTCTGGCTCTTAGACGACATTGCTGTAAGCTAACTGGATTGTTTGATCGACTGTCCTACGGCATACTGATTGATGCAAGCGTTTCCTATCGTGCCTGCGCAAGATTAGTTGCTTCCGTTGTGTGCTTGACACTAACGGAATGGCTTAAACGGCTTTGAGGTTCTGTCGGTAGAATCTATCATGTCTATGTTGTACAGCTAAGACTCCGAGGCAAAGCAATTATGGCGATTTCGAATCTACAATATATATTTATTCCATGACTACTGTTCTAAGTAGAAGTAGGTCGGTCCGAGCCATACTAACTTCAAGCTTGGTGAAAGAGTCTAGTGACGTGCAAGCTCAGATGAGTACTAAGCCTATAGTTTCCTCTCCTATTTTGGCCATACCATCCACTTTGCAGACTTGCCCTTTATAGTCAGTTTTATAAGAGGCACCCGAGTACGGACTCTTGACACTCGGCTCACCCGGATATATCGGAGTCAAGGATGCAGGACAAATCATGAAGGGTTTGTCCTCGTCATAGTTTAAGTCCTTAAAAGCATTACCTCCTTTCTTATTGGCATTGCTTATCACTTTGTTGGCCTTCTCCACTGCGCGACTATTACTCGGGTGACTGGCATCCGGAAGTTCCTTCAGTCGCCGGGCAAACCCGGCAGCATTGATATAATTGCCCAATTTGAACGCCAATGACATTGCCAAATTTAACGTTAGCATAACATGCTTCGGTTGTAAATTGCAATGGGTTAGGTACGCAGCTAGTTCTAATTGACGGATCTTTCCTTCGTCCGTATCCGTGGAGATAGTCTTCCGGGTCAACTCCACAAGTAAGGCAGTCTTGTATTGAGACATTACTGAGATTATCTCTTTGATCTGTGCCGCCTCTCTTTCGCTTTCTACGTTTACAAAAGGAGCAATGCGGAACATTTTGTCAAGGACGGTATCGGCATCCGCGAATTTTCCATGCTCAAAAAAGTTGTATACTTCCTGCAGATGCTGCCTTAACGTGTTCGAAGTGAACGGAGATACAGCTTCAGGGACATTCTCAGTCCCAGGTACAGTCTTCGTTAGAGTCACTGGAAGGCCCGGCATACCTGGGAGAGACGGGACAACAGCCAAGCCACCTTCATATATGCTGAAAAAAATGCTGCGCAATGGGTCGAAGTTCACAATGCCCAACTGGCGGTTCAATAATTCCATCGCAGTACGGAAACTGCCGGCAGCAACGTGGTTGGAAGGGACGCTTCCCTCCATCCAGGAATTCTTGAAAGATTTGCCTGGTTCCGGTGGCGAATAACCGTAACTCCCTGGAGTGATTGTCCCAAAGTCATCCTCGGCATCTTTATCGGTGCCAGGTACTTCAGTTTCTTCCTCCTCTTCGAGGCCCAAATCGAGATCCTCTCCCCAGGCAGGTTCTGCCGGAGCAGCACTCACCGTACCTTCGTTCGTGGCACCCTTATCCTGATCTCCGGCATCAGCAAAAACATTGGCGGCTTCGGCTTCGGGACTGCCTTTCTGGTCCAATCCTGCGTCTCTTTCTGCGAGCTGGGTATTTACTTCGTCAAAGAAAGACTTAGCAGAGCCTTTCTTTGGCCACGACTGCACGGTTGTCGTTGCTAAAGGAGGGAACAACAACGCACCAACGTTACCATTTCCATTCTTGGAGGGCAGGGAAGGAATTTCTAGATCTGCCTCCTCCAAGTACCCCTTCAGCTTCTCAGCACTGTCGTGCATTCCATGAGTCAACGAACACATGTACGCCAACGGCAGAAGGCCTACCTTAGACAACACATTTACCCGTTCTTCAGCGTTACCTAGTACGAGGGCATTCTGGAACTGGTTCAAAATGGAGGAAGCAGTACCCTCTTCGCCTATTTTCTTGTTTAGTTTCCCAAGCTTGTTAAATTGCCCAGTAATGGCGTACAGAAACGATAGCTTGCTCTTGTCATCTATCATACTGTACGCGTGTTCTACTACAGATATTTCGCCGAGCCTCAGGGCTGCATTGGCCAGCCTCGTCCAAACAGGTTTTGAGTTAATCTTTTGGGCTGCATCGCACGCATTTTGCATGTCACCACATTCCAACGACAGATCAAACCGTGTTGAATTATCCTCAACGAACATCAATGCGACCTCGGCAAAACCCGCTTTGCGCAGATAGGCCGTAACTGCTTTTCCACACAATCGACCGCTCTCGATGATTTTCAAAACTTCCGAATAATTCTTTGAGATAAGCGCTTGCTTGAAGCGACACTCTGTCATATCCAGTTTCACTTGACGGAGTTCTACAGTTCTATCAAGCGCATGCAGGGTATTGTCATTGATTTCTACAGGATACAAAATCTTCTCAATTGTCCGGATGATCCCCGTCTCACTGCAACAAATAGTACCGTGCATAACATGGCAATATACTCATTACGTTGCACTACTCACTTCTTAGACGGTATCAAATATTTAATATGGTTCGCTGTCAAATACACCAAGATGCCACTGTCATCCCAAACGGCTCCTTTCACGCGGACGGTCTCATGGACGGAACACACTTGTTTCAGTTCTTTGTCGGCCACAACCACGGCTGCAATTACCGTTTCGAACTGATATAGTCTTCAAGAGCTGTATACCATGTTTCGTAGCACTTACTATGCTTCCCGATCAACGCCACTTGTGACGAGTCCTGATTCCAGGCGGTGTATCGAACAGACACGCCTTGCAATTCGTGCACAATACGGCGAGGGCCAGTCTCGAACAAACCAATCTTATCACCAGCGCGAATCATCACCCGACCAGAAGTCCCTGCTTGGAACAATTGATCTGCATTGGGGTAAGGAGCTGGCATTTGCTTCAACGATGTGCCATGCATGTCTCGCAGATCGATGACTCGGCCATTTCGTCCCGATAAAGTAACGTATCGACTTCGGCTCACAAATGCAACAGAGAGACCACTGCCATGTATAGGCTCGTTCGAATTCGAATTAAAGTTATAAAGATCATAAGTTCCACCTTCAGAGGGCTGCAAACATGTACAAGTGCATCGATCGACCAGTAGTCAGAGGCTGCACAGACAGCACTACTTACAGTAAAAATGATGATGTTCTCTTCAGAGGGATTGAACCGGTTCTGCAGAAGAAATCGGGGTGAATTAGCCGAGTTGAAAGAAGACCCATTCTTCCGAATGGTAAATAAGGGGATATTGGACCCTGCCGCAGTAACAGCTCGCCGAAGAAACCGGTCTTTCACGTAGTACACTTGCCCGTTACCCCCAGTAAAGGCAGGTCTTTCACGATCCAATTTGAAAACAAGAAGACCGGAGTCGTGCCCTGCAGCCAATAAGTTCTGATGGGGATGTGCAGCTAGGATCCAGAATCTGTCGTTTTCCCGTCTAAAATTGTGGAGAGGGATTCTCTTTGCAGAGTCCCACACTCTGATACTCTTATCCTCACTATCGGAGATAATCAAGTCATGCTTGGGATGAAATAGCACGCATGATACATTGTTCACATGCCCTCTGAGTGTGTCTACTTCCCAAGCCTTAGAAAAATCCATTCGCCATATCTTAACAGAGCGGTCATCGGCCCCAGAAACAATCAACGGCTGGGAAGGATGAAATGATGCCCAATTAACACCCCGATCGTGGCCTTCTAAAACATACTTCACGATAGTGTCAGCCGCTCCAAACAAGTCCCGACCCATCGGTCCACTACGAACCGTCTTCTTTCGTAATTCAGAGGTATCCCAGACTCGGACAGTTTGATCTAATGAAGCAGATACAATCAAGTCATCCTTGGGGTGGAATTGGGCACACATCACGTAGTGGTTGTGCCCTGTCAGAACACTAACACATGATCTGGATTGCCAGTTCCAGATCCTTATCGTCTGGTCGTCCGAAGCTGAAACAATCCAAGGATATTCATGATGGAACTGAACAGTTCGGATGTAATCCAAATGGCCTAGGAGGGTAAACATGCACTTCCGTTGCTGGTAGTTCCAAACTTTGATCTTGTAGTCGTCTCCTCCCGACACAAACAGCGGCTGCTTGTTGTGGAAGTCTACACCTCGAACTGGCCCTTCGTGCTCTTCGAACTTTTCAATTAGCACACCGACTTGGTAATCCCATAGTTGAACAGCTCCACTGTGCAAACTCGAAAGCACCCAAGGTCGGACTGGGTGGAAGCAGAGCCCCTTCACCCGGGCACTCTTCGTATCAAACTTTGTGTACATAGAAGGCATCGTTGCTGAATAAGTGTATAGTTAATCGATATAGCCGGCCAGGTTCCTTTTAGTCCAAAATAGAGGGACTATCCCACGAATGTGGCTGCACAACACAGTTAAAGGGAATCGAGTAAGTAAACCATACATTCAATTCCAAGCAATGAACCCGTCGCCACAGATAGTGGGCAAAGACTATTGCCTTCCGTTATGCTCGTCCTCTAGTAACGCCTTTGCACACTTGATGGTAATGGCCAGATAGGGCCTCGGGCAACCCAATACCCTCGGTCTTTTTGTTTCTCTTCACATGCCCCCATGGAGAGTCCACCCATGCTTTTTGCCATTTCTAAGGGAAGATACTTACCACTTTCAACCAAACGGTTTAGCGCCGCCACCCAAGCAGAGTGCTTCGCAGCTTCAACACGATAACAAGACACCAGTAGTGGTTATTACGCGCACTTTACCTACACTTGTGAGTGTAGCAACAACAGCCATGGCCGAGGACTTTCTATGGTCTGGTAAGTCGCCGCTTTGTTTGCTCGGCTAGCAACAGCACGTTCACAAAATCAGGAATCGCTTGCTGGGGTGCCAATGGTTTTCAGATCAGGATTTGATGTTTCTGTAGGAGAGAGGCATTAAAAAGTGATTCAAAGGATATAGAAAGCATGTGAAGCTACAAACTTGGTTTTACCGGTAGTCCGCCTGTGGTGGGCGAGAATCGAGTACCGACTGTGCTGAGATTTAGAACTTCATCAGAAGACGCCTGCGACTTCTTGTATTCAATGATGCTCAAACTTTGACGTATTACTTGTACACGTTGTCATAAAATGATCGTGACTTAAACACCAACTGTAGGAGTTGTATGAACACGGGACTTGCTAGCATTTCTGCTTCGCCAGCTTAATACCACAACACAGCAGTTTGGATTCCGTTTCCTTTTCACTTGGTGTGGGTAGTTAGTTCTCTTCGAAAACCTCGTTAACATCATTTAAGCCGAGTCGATTTGAATTCGCTGATCGGGCGGGCGTGGGTTGGGAGGCTCGGGGCCCGTTCCGGCAAGAAAATGGGGGTGTCACCTCTCTATCGTATAGTCCGTCTAACTAAAGTTTTGTAAAAGCCTAGCACCAAAGTGTACTGTTCCCTGAACGCGCCTATTAAAAAATAATTTGTCCGTGAATTTTATTTTTTAGCCCTCGAATTCATTCAAAATGTCTGAAGCAACCAACCAACCTCAAGAAGAGACTGCTGTGCCCGAGCAGCCCAAGGAAGTGACGGTGGAGAGTAAGTCCCCTACACAGTCCCCCCGAGAAGAAGTACAAAAAGCTTCAACTTTTTTTCAAACACGAGACTCCTCCTCCCCCGGATGAACTACAAAAAGACTCATCGATTTCCCGGTGGGGGTGCACAAAGGGCAGTGGAAATCCCAGGGGCAACATATGAGTGGAGCACTGGGCGCCATGTGCTCGCATACTCTTTTTTGCTCTTTTCGATATACGATGGCGGAAAATGCGTGTCTGATATTGTTCGGTGAATGATATAGCTTATCGTGCGCTTATGGATTTTGTCGTGGAAGCTCTTAAATTGCTTGAATAAGGCCCTCATGAAATATTTTCTGTATGTGCTGTTTGCAGCCAACTACACCAAAGAAGTCGATAACTTCGATGACATGGGATTAAAAGAACGTAAGTGGTGATTCCATGCCTTCGCAGAGAGCTCTGACGCTCTGTTGACTGTGGTTGGAACGGAATACTCGTGTTTAATCTGTCTGCTCACTGCTTCTGGCTCCCTGTTTGAACTTGCAGAGCTCCTCCGAGGCATTTATGGTGAGTTTTAAGCCCTACCCCTCTCGGGGTTTTCTTGCTGAGCGTTGTATGAGTGCATTGGGAACTCGTTGCTCGTCCTGTTTAGTACTCGTTGATTTCCCGGACATTGTTCTGGTTGGAAAAGGGTCGTTGAACTCTACTCAAGGAGTCACCTCAGTTTCCTTCCGTTACCGCCAGCTCTTTTCTGACCTAATATGTATGTGTTTGTTTTGTTAAACAGCCTACGGTTTCGAGAAGCCATCTGCTATCCAGCAGCGAGCCACCATGCCAATCATCGAAGGCAGAGATACCATCGCACAGGCACAGTCTGGTACTGGTAAAACTGGTACTTTCGCCATCGGCTTGCTCAAAGCAATCGATGAAACAGAGCCCGAATGCCAAGCACTCGTGTTGGCTCCCACTCGTGAGCTCGCACAGCAAATCCAAAAGGTGATTTCCGCCTTGGGAGAATATATGAAGGTGAAAGTCCATGCATGTGTGGGCGGTACCGCCATCAGGGATGACATCGCTGTTCTGCGCGATGGTGTCCACTGTGTTGTTGGGACACCAGGCCGTGTGTATGACATGATCCAAAGAAACGCGTTGCGCCTGAACAAACTGAAAGTTTTCGTTTTGGACGAAGCCGATCAAATGTTGGACCGTGGTTTCAAGGACCAGATTTACGAGATTTTCTCGTGTGGTCTCCCTAAGGATATGCAAGTAGCTTTATTCTCTGCAACTATGCCGCAAGAAGCGCTAGACTTAACCAAGAAATTCATGCGAGACCCTGCCACAATTCTGGTAAAGAAGGATGAACTGACCCTGGATGGTATCCGTCAGTTCTACATTGCTGTCGAGAAGGAAGAATGGAAGTTGGATACGCTGTGTGATTTATACGAAACACTCACAATTACTCAGGCAATTATTTATTGCAACACTAGACGTAAAGTCGACTGGTTAACAGAGCAGATGCAAAAGCGAGACTTTGCAGTATCCTCTACTCACGGAGACATGGACATGCGCGAACGTGAACTCATCATGAGGGAATTCCGCAGTGGGTCTACCCGTGTCTTGATCACAACTGATCTCCTTGCTCGTGGAATTGATGTCCAGCAGGTCTCGTTGGTCATCAACTACGATCTGCCCACCAACCGTGAGAACTACATCCATCGTATCGGGCGATCTGGACGATTCGGCCGCAAAGGTGTAGCCATCAATTTCGTCACAACCGCTGATATCCGATACATGAAGGATATTGAGCAATTCTACAACACCCAAATTGAAGAAATGCCCATGGATATTGCTGACTTATTGTAAGCTCCTGGCGGTGAAGAGAATACTGTCAGCTGACTAGCCGGCTTTAGCATTGGGGATTTAATCGCTATTTAATTGTATTTGTCTTTAAGTTCCTAAATATTGAAACGCATAGTAGTGCACTATACAGTGACACTTCACGCATAGCAACCTGTGATCATCTTTGGCTGACGTCAATGGCTTGCCTTCAGTGGAGGCAAAGAAAACATAGAGAAAAAGAATATAAAAAGCTGTTTAAGTACTTGATAATGACTAACCCGCTAATAGTGTACTGTTCCTTCTTAGTGTGAGCTCGTCTCCGCTTGATTGTTCTGTCCGTTAGTCGACGAATGGTGCTGTTCCTCGCTTGGCGATTCATGCGAGTCGTATTCAATGGCTACCACAGCCTCGGATTGTGTGGCGGCGCTTGACTTGGAGCTCCTCTCTTGTGCTTGCTGCCGAGCCCGCTCCATTTGCCTCCTTTGAGAGTCGGGTATTCGTGCTTCCGCCCTGCACCGCACATGAGCAATCGGTATCAATGAGTATCTGAAAACATGATGTTGAGCACATCCATACCTTTTCATTATCCAATCAAAAGTTCCATGGCCTTGACTAAGCAAGTACGAGTGAAAACAGAGCAGCGAGCCATAAGCACCTACCGGCAGAAGAAGGACGACTGCATATATCACAAGAAGGACCTGCAGAACAGAACCTTCCGTTAAACACTAGATAAAAACGCTCATTCAGAAACCATAATCTTACATCAACGTTCCCATCGGAAGACTGAGTCCCAATAGTTGTTAGAGAAAGAATAATGATCACAAGATGAAATGTATGTTGTATAGTGGCTGCAACTACCAAAAACTGTGAAACTAGAACTTCTGACACTTAAGGAAGAGGAACTCACCGCAAAGGGCAAGCGTATAAAAGAAGAAATAGTTTCGCGTTCCCACTGCCGTATTCAACCTGCAGCAGTTCGTTGAAAAGCAGTTCGCATACTGGCCTAGGCACTGGTTGGCACAGTATCTTACCATTCACAGTGGTGATCCAGCCCTGGTATGTATTTGTTGTTAATTCGACAGTACCGCGGTGGAGCTTCTTGTGTCTGGTGCATGCAAATGCATTTAATCCCTCCCTGTAGACTCGCCGGTATATTGTAAGTCATTCTTCCAACTTCCCTTAAGGCTGCACTTACAGGTTCCGCCGGGTCCACGATTTCGCAATACAACCAGCATGCCAATACTATGAGCGATAAAACTGCGTACACTACCAAAAATGGAACCCCCTGCAAAGAGTAAAGAGATACCTCTGTTTGAGCTTGGTGCCGACACCTGGAGGATATCACGTACATGTGCTTCAGGGACCAAGATGGAGGCGGCATAGCCTACCTGCATGTCCAATACAAGCATTAATGTTTGTCTTTTTTTCGAGGAGAGGACAAGGATATTATCCCTCACATACTCCCGTAAAAATCAACTGTCCTCCCGCTGCTAAAATTTGCTGTGTAGCTAATGGCCTCTGAAAGCCATTCTTCCTGCGCTCCATTGCTTCGTTCCTGGCGAATCCTTATCTCATTACTCTATGCGATGGTGCAGATGTACAGACACAATCATGTATGATATATTCATGCTTGCCCCTGTGGCATAAATCGTCTAGACAACAACAACATAACTGTGCTATTCTAATGTGCGGTGTGGTATCTCCGAACTGTGGTTCACAACACAGTACGTGGCCACAAGACTCTTGTGACCGACACCAAAAATACAACATCCAGGCGGTCAATTACCGCTTTCTCTGAGGCATTAGGAGGCACGTGTGGTTTTCAAATTTCTTCGGCAGCCTGCGCCAGGGCATCTTGTACAGTAGGATCCTGCAGCCAAAAGATGAATCAAATGAGCACAACTACCATATCAGTCACTACTCCGACGAAAACTCACATTAAACAGCTGTTGTACGTCGGATTGCTTTGTCAAATCATCCAACACATAGTCAAGTTCTTCTGCCCTATCAGCGCTGTTATCATCGTAATCCGCTCTTCGGCCAAACTCCTGCAAGTCGCAAAATAGAATCGGCTACGTTTTCCTGATAGTTCGCTCTACAAAACCAGTACATACCAAACCTGGGTCTTTCTTAAGGCATCTTTGAAACCAAACTTTGGCATATTTACGAGCAAGCCAACGATACCGCAAAGTATCGCTTGTTCCTGGCTTCGCAATAGACACACAACAGTTAGTTCCAGCCGCAATCTGAGTGTAATGCATATTGTCTAGTTCAGTAGTGCGAATCTGCCCTTGCAACAAAACAACAAATTTCTCTTTGGAGAAGCGAACGGATATATAGCTTAGAAAAAAGAGAACCGTACCTCCCGTGGACGGGGTATATCGACCATCTGGGAGGTCCCTAACTGACCCTTGGAGGAGCTACCCCAGCCGTACAAGCGCCCATCTACTCTGTTCCGATGAATGAGGGCATACAAGCATACAGTTAAGGACATGTTTTGTGGAAGCATACAATGTGAAACAGGAACTCACGTTCTCAACATTGCAAAGATATTGCCAACCGCTATCTCAGCAAATTTCTCCTCTGGGGGGAGGCCGATTACTGGGACAAAGTTCTTGCTTATTCCATATGAAGTGTCGATCGGGTGTCCATTGTGGTCCGCTGGCACACGGCGTCCATCTGATCCAAGTGTGAACTGGCATTTTTGATTTTGAACGGGGTAAGAAATGGATTCGTTTGAATCGGAGTTACCGAGGTAACCGCGGCCGGCAGAGTACACGTTACCCTGGTTGCATCACGCATTTATCCTCTTTATTCGGCACAATTAGACTCAGCTACAGTTAACAGAAGTCTATCGTACCTCTTTGGAAATAGCTACAACCATATCCGATCCGGCAGATATTTTACGAAATAGAACGTCCATCTGTAAATCTTCAGTCAAGTGCGGAGTGTCACAATTTTGGATGATCCATTCTGTATCACTTTGCTTGTGGAAGAAATCGGAATTAGTCATGGATAGCGCACCGCAAATCAATAAAACTCTGCATATATACTCTTGAAGGACTGGTCAAAGCGAAACATTGTTGCAAAGAAATAACTTGCGTACCCATCGTTGACAAGCCACACAGAGAACCTTTCACCAAACGCTACGTCAAGAATCCCGAGATTATCGTTAGGATCGTTAGGTGTAACGTAATCTTCTAGCTCAATCAAAGACCTTGTGGGCTCCCACATACTGAGTCCAACAGTGTCAAGTCCTGTTTCGCTCACCACGAGTGATGACAGGAATTTCTGGAGGCAAAGGACACTCTAAAGAACTTACCTGTCCCAAGTTGCCCAGTTACGTTGCTGCAGCGTCAATATGCCTCAGAAACGTGAACAATACTGTTCGGTAAAATTAAGGTAGGCTAGGCTCGACGCACCTTCCCCAAACATAACAGTCACCATCAGAAGTAATTGCCCCAGAGGACAAGCTCCCAGCACGTATAAGTTCCACCCCGAGCTCAGTCCCTCTTCCAATTTTCTGTTCAGTCTCAAAGACAACGATTTGTTTCCTTTACGATACTGTATTTAATTGACAACCAGAGGCATACCTTAACCTTAGTTGGGGTACCCACAGAGTAGCGTTTCTCGTCCAGTTCCCCGATACCCAGTGCTCCCGAGCTTCCATCTCCCTGAAAGGAAAAGTACTAGGTGAAGAAGACTCGCAACACCTTCCGGTTCCTAGACTGTTAGATACTTACCCAAGCAAATAAATCGCCCCCGTACGTTAAGGCCATGCAATGAGCGTTTCCGCATGCAACTTGAGCCACCGGTTTCTTTCTTAAGCCGGTAACTAGCACCGGACGAAGAGACTTGTATACCGCTTGCTTCGAGCTATCTCCAGTACCAAGTTGCTTATACTGTGTCCAGCGTTATGAAACGAATGTGTGCAAACGTGAAACAGTTCGTGCAATCAAATATACACACATACCTTGTTATCCCCCCAGGCGAATACCAAGCCTTGCTCGGTTATAGTCAGACAATGGTCACCTCCAGCCGCTACCCACTCCGGGAGATGTGATTGTATTAGTGCGTGTACTACAGTGGGAAGCGATTTCTCTGTCGCAGTCGCATCTCCTATACCTAGTTTCCCGTGCCAGTTGGAACCCCATGTGTAACATTTTCCAATATGCTCTGTAGCGTTGGATATCATGAGGAATAATCAACAAAGAGCATGAAACCGTCGATGCGAACCTACGTTGTGCACTTTTAACAACGCTAATAATGCGTGACACCAAATCCGTGCTTTCTCCTTCCATTGCTTCAACTCCCGGCTGACCTTTCGGAGGTTGTGTTGACGGGCGGGGAGGAGCAGGTGGAGCTCTTTGCTGAACCATCCGCCTCCTCCCTGGCATAACCCGTTCACTAGGATCTGGCTCCGAAGGATCAATCGCAGACAAATCCCGACTTGCAGACGCTTGCTCTGACCCTTCTTGATTCTCGACAGGTAGTTTGCCCATTTTGCTAAGCCGTTCTTCTTCTTCTTGTCTTTCTTTTTCTTTTTTTCTCTCCAGTCTCTTTTCTCCCAATTTAAGTGGATCTTGCGAGTCAATTATTTGTTGGATCCGGTTCACCCAAGTCCGGATATCTTCTTCAGGGTTGTTTTCATCGATGCTGTGAGCGTATAGCGTGTGAGCATCAAAGACCACTGAAAGATACACAGTCAAATATTCGCAATGCAACACGATTAGTCCGTAGCAGCAGGAACACATACCCTCCATTTCATTTGGTTTGTACTTGTTAGCCAATCGTACTTTCGTGTTCTTGTCGATCTTGAATGTTAAAATAGGCTTTCCACCAGCCTGCTTCATGTATTCGAGTTTTCGTGCTTTAGGGCTGAGCTGAAAATACCGATCTTTCCATTTCATTTTCTGAGAGCAAGAAGCATACAATAGTCGGCAAACATAAAACGCTTCCTCTATCAGGGCTCCCACCTGTTGCACTTACAGTGGCGGTTCGGACGGCTTTCTTCCCAAGCCATCCGGTCGTAGCCGGAACACGGTTGAGTTCCTCGTCCATTTCTTGCTCAATTGTCTTTTCAGTGTCTGCCATTTTTCTTTACTCTCTTTTTGTCGAACTGTAGAGCCATGTATTTCACTGCAGAAAGTAAGCGGGAGGCTTATCGTGTGTGTGTGTGTGTGTGTGTATACCGGTTTGCGGTCGTCCCCACTTGCGCAACTCCACTTGTATGACTGAAGAATATCCCAAGCTGAATTCCCGTGGTGTAGAGCACCGCCCACAGGATAGACCAATGACGGCAAAGAGGGCCTCTTTACTCGTTGAAAGGACGCGGCGAAAACTAACTGAAGGGAGTGGTGTGTTGTTTTGTTTGTTGTCTGTGTGCCTAAGTAATCAATTATCCACGTGAATCCTCAAAAAATATGGCACCCGCGACAACAAGTGCTCGTTACTCTTTTTATACAGCCCACAGCAGAATCCAATCCTCCTTGGCTACAACACCACTCGTGCAACTCTTGACAGGCGGTCTTCCCGGGGCAATTGAATGGCCTGGCCTTGACGACGTTGACGTCGCTATCTGACCTTCACATTTCAAAAAAACGCAGCTGCAAGACACATACTGTGCGTGGAATCCAGGGTTGATATACACAGGTCAAAATGTGCTCTGTTTCTTCGCGGATAAAGGTGGTGTTGGTAGCTCTCTGCAGGTAGTTGGCTAAGGGAATGAGAATGAAATGCTGCAGGCTTACTCATTGTGCTCAGAGACAACGGTCGCTCCTGTCCATACTCAGGAGGAATTAAGTGGCCCTGACTCTGCCAGTCTCGATTATGAAGATATTCGCGTACGCTCGTTCGAAGCTCCTAAAGTGCCTTCCGCCGACACATTCATCCAGCGACAGAAACAAGGGGAAGAACCGGAAAATGAGCAGTACGAGACGGAGCGACACTATATCATCTTCAATGAGACAAGGACAGTGGTGACGAAAGACCTCCCTTTTCAAGAACAGAGCCATTGGCCATACCAGACCGATCGTCTTGTTACTTCCTCGTTCTTGTTTGACCATGTGATTATCTCTCTTAAAGGACCCAAGTATGTGTACCTGCGTGAGGTGGCTACGGGTCTCACCTGGTTGTGCAAACTTCCCAGGAATTCAAAAATTCGGACTAAAGTTCGTCGGCAGTACTCCATGTTAGCGCGTGGAGAAATTCAAGAGATGTCTGATTTAGGTGTCAGATTTGATGTCACTAGCAACATTGAGTGGCTCTTGGTTTTCGATGGACAAGAATGCTGGATGGCCCATCTGTCCGAAAGTAAGACTCATCAACGACATCTGATAGCGCGTTGGACCAGAGTGCAAGCCCCTGTTACTGACTCGTACGATGGTTCGGAATCCATGCAGTATACATGCATTGCGGCAAGTTTTGACAAAAGCGAAGAAGATCAGGACTTCGAGACACATGCTGCTGTTGTCTGGCTGTGGCAGCAGGAAGAGGCGTACGCTTGTACGATGAGTGCCCACATGCAACTTTCCATAGATGAAAATCAGCATGTTGAATGTTGTTGGCTTCAGTCAATCACTCATCGATTTCCTGGTGTTGCATTTAATGTTTGCGGGTCTTCTTCCTCGTTGGCATGTGGAGTACACGCTTGGAGCGGCCATGATCAACGATCAAGACAGCCACTCTTGATTCTTTGGCATTTGACTTCCTCGCTGTGCTTCACAATACCATTAGCGAACTATTATCCTGAATTGCAATGTGGTTGTCGCCAGCTAGTCTTACATAGCCGTGGCAGTGTAGTGGTCTTAATGTTTGAGGATGGCTCCCGAGCTTTGTTTTCTTCTGCTGGATTGCAGATAGCACTATGCCTCTTGCGGCCGACGGTGCCAGTGGCATATCGACAGTTTATGTATAGTGGATTCAGCTCTAGCTCATATATCTTCATAACGCATGATTCGACGACTGGGTGCTTAGAATCGCTATTGTGCGGTTTTCCTAAGGCAACTAGAGCAAAACATCGAGTGACTAGAGAAGCCAGTATGACTGCTCTCCGTCAGCTGCTGCCACATGCCTGCCGCTATTTTACGCCAAGTAGTGGTTGTCTCTTTGTTGAGCCATGGTACACGAGCTTAGTATCGCAATCCCCGAGCCAATGGTATTCGGCCTCCATTCCGTTGATGCTCCCTTCTGAATCCATGGAATGTCACTCACTGCGCTTCGAACAAGTCAATGAATCATCTCTGAAAGCAGTAGACTGTCTTCTTCGTGCTATCAGTTGTCTCGGGTTTTGCCTTAACACTGGCCACCGAGGGTTAACTAGTCATGAGGAGGAATCTGCTTTACTGCGCCAAGAGCTACGTTCTGTTATGAGCTCCATCACTAAGGCAGTGTCTAAGGTTGTAAATCTAGCTTCTTCGGGAAACAGAAGAGAGGGTCGTGTAAGCGTCTGGCTGCAGGATGCTCTATCACGTGTCGCATCCGATTTTGGTCGGTATTTGAAGCGGCGATCTGCTCCATGGCGTAACAGCGGCATTGGAAACAACCAATGGGTTACTCGCACGTTCGTGAAACAGTTTATCAATGATCTCGTCGAGTTTGGTTTGAAGCTGTGTCAGCAGTATCAGTATTCGGAGGACCATGTGTACGCTAAGCCAAGTCTTCAATATCGACTGGAGCTCGTGATTTCCACGGCCGTTGGTGCTCTGCGGATGCTGGAATTAGTATCTGTCTCAACAGAAGAGCTGTCACATTCACGAAATCATTTTTTCCGCGCGTGTCGAGAACTACAATGGGAGGACATAGCTGTTCTAGTATTCCCGCAGGCGTTTCAAAGAGATTGGATCCATCTATCATTGCTAGTGGTTAAGGCCGCAAGAACTATTTCTGTAGAAGATAACAAAACAAGTGAGCACTTAGCGGGGATTGCGTCGTGCATAGCATCGAACGCGAGAAACCAGCTTTCTGAATCGCAAAATGAAGCACCACCGTCTTCCCTTGGTACAATGGGGCGCATAAGAGAAGCTCTTAAGCTGTACGCTAAAAATAAGTTTCAAATGGCTTTTAGTACGTTCTGCAGTGGTGGTATTATTTGCTACCCTATGGCAGCGGTATGTTCGCTCATCAATGGAAGGATAAGCGAGACGCTCCGAATAGCCAGTACGGCAGTAGCCTATCTTCGAGACTTCGCGGCTACTCCATTTGATGACCCTGCTCAAAATCTAAGAGTTGAAGCAAGTAAACTGACCTGCAAAATTATTGGCCAGTACTTGCTCATTGGCGGATATCGTCATCTGCTGAGAGGCTTAGTAGAAGTCGCTAGTTTGCGGAAAGAAAACTGCTTTGTTTCTGTCAGTCCCATTGGTCTATTGCAGGATGTGCCGGGAGATCTGGGCCCTGCAGCTTCCGAAAATGGGTTTGTGCTTCCCCATCCCTCATCTTTAGCATCATTCCTGAACATTTACGAAGGAAGCGACATTAAACAGTATACTTCCGTAATATCGGCGGAACTTCTCCCTTCTGGAGTAGCGGAACTCGCTACACGGTTCTACGCAGAAGCGGGAGAATACACATTGTCTTCAGTTGTAGCAGCATTCTCCATCATGTCCAAACCGGAAATCAGTGCACGTAGGAAACTTCTAGCATTCGCTAAAGAGTCAGTTTTACTGCGAACACTTCACGAACTGTTCCGGTCGTTCCTGATGGAGAGTAAATCTAGCGCTTTTCTAGGAAGTATACTTAACGACACAAATGATGTTTTGCCGGAGCGAGTGGTACTTGATCTGAAACGAAGATGCTTGCTAGATACGATTCTGTTCGACAGAAAATGTAGAATGGAGAAGCCTATGCTCATCAAACCATATCAAAGCTCTGATAACTTAGTTGCTGAGGGGTTTCGTGCCTTGCAACTTAATATTCACTGGATCTACTCTCGCGGAACCAACCAAATGACAATGAGTAGGCAGTCCGCATTGAGTGATGTACATGCACTACTTCAAGAGATATGCAAACACTTTCGAGATAGTTTAAGCCTCCGTCGAGTTTCGAGACATCAGTCCAAGCAGCTATCTAGCGTAATATCGCGGCTCCCTCGCCATGCGGTAACAGAGAAACCGAAGAGTAGTGAGGACGATGGCTCTCACATTTTGCATGATGACGTTCATGCTTCTCTGGAATGTTTGACGAGGTATGAAACTAAAGAGCACATAATTAAAGACCTGAGAGCAGCTTCGGAACGGGGACTTCATGCAGTGATATTCCTGGCTCGCATGTATAAGCAGACTTATTATGATTGCATCAATATTCTGTCTCTACTTTGGGATGTTACAATGCTTGACCAGTGCCCCCTTAACATTGCAGGTGCCATGGTTTTGATGAAGCAATACTGCGCCTCAAGAATGGAACTGGGAACATCAGGTTATATCCCTAAGATCAATGCCTTGCTGAGGGAGGCGTTTGATTCACTGTTCCAATGCGTTGCATGGGATGTTCTTGGATACTTACAGTATGGGGTCAACTTTCAAAAGGACTTGTGTCAAAATGGGGCAGCACCTCGCTTTGCATTTTTTGAAGAGTACACCCTGCCGCATTCGGCGGTAGCCATAATTGTCGATCTAATTGCTCAGGCCGTATCGATGTCATCGATTGCTTCATTTGATCTCCTGGTCGTTTTTGGTGTATATGGTGCCAGTGAGAGCATCAACGCCTTGCGACCGCATAATACAAAGCGTCTTAGACAGTTAGAACG
This sequence comes from Halocafeteria seosinensis, assembly GCA_001687465.1. Taxonomy (NCBI): domain Eukaryota; class Bigyra; order Bicosoecida; genus Halocafeteria; species Halocafeteria seosinensis. Next base: position 22,972 of record LVLI01000176.1, on the reverse strand, counting down.
GCAGCTTAGACATGCATACGGCCACAGGTTTTGGCTAAACGTGGAAGAAGCTATTTCCAGGTTGGTTTGGTGTTCCCAGAGTGGAGTCTACTCCACAAGCGGGTATCTGTCATATTTGGAGACCCAGTTGACGAACGTCATTCGAAGGGCCAGTGGTTCAGGAGATTGTTCCTTGCTGTCAATACTCACGGAACTGCATTCCGTTTTTCACGGATATCTTCACAGTCACGTTGTTCCCAACGGAACGTATTTCGATGAACCTCTACTTTGCCGATGGATCCACGCCTCGCTACACGGTATACCTGAGCACGCACACTCATTTGCAACTAGAAGCGAAACGACGAACGAGTTAACACGGGTAGTGACCAGCAGTTCCATAAGCCCGGAGGAAGCATTTGAGAGCGTACAGCATGTACCTTCATTTCAAAGTACTGCGAGCATACCTGATAGTGATGATGCCGTTCTACACGAACATGAGACGGATGTACCACAAGTTTTGCCTGCCCACGATGATGGATATAGACCGAGCACTCGATCAGAATTCTACATGTTCCGAAACGCCTTGATGAATACGTCCTCTGTCATGAGTGATGATGAAAATCTACATGAACTTGTGTTAGGAGATTTGCCGCTTCCTGAATCCGCCTCTGTCCCTACTTCGGGGGATGTGTCAGAGGTACCTCACTATGAAGGCTTAGCTCGGAGGTTTTATAACAACCAAAACCAGCTGTCGTCCCTCATTGAATCCGGAATGAACTCGGTGGCTCAGGCTGCCCGATGCGGGTCGAAGCTTGTAGGCACCCGGCATGCGATGCCCCTTATGCACGAACAAGGTCCACAGGTAAGAATAGAGCCCTCGTCTAGTTGGTCAAGTGCGCCTCCCAGGGAAGCGAATCCAGCTGAGTTGACGACGGGCGAATCCCCGATGGATCGAAAAGTACCGAATAGCATTGCAACCGAGACTTCGGGTGCTGTTCAACCTAAATCGGATCAAATAGAAACCGTCCAGATATTTACGGATTATGACGAGAGCTACAGACAACGCGATAAATCGCTTAGTGAGCACATGGAGGCTACGTGTCCCTCCCCAACGGATGATGAAGCCGATTCTTTCAATGCGATGTTGAACGATGATCATAGCAGTTACCTGAAATTCCAGCAGTCCAAAAAGGATCGAGTTCCACGGCAACCAATTAAGCCGAAAAAGCTCTTGACTCTTGACCAGAAAGGTGGCAGTATGGAAAGAAGAACTTTTTCTCGCAGCCTGAGCTTGAGGCAACCACTTGGTCCTTGTAGCACCCCTAGGGCCTCTACAGATGGGTCGAACCGCGAAACTGGAGTACCAGTGGAGCAGAGCTACACGATAGCATATGGTAAATATAAAACTCGTGGAAAAAAGCCTAGGATGCTAAGAAAATATTTGGATTATCTGACGAAGCTTCTCGAACAGTACATACCCCACAATGATCCTGAACAGGGGGAAAAAGCGAAGTCTGCAATGATGGAAGAATTAGGGTTCTTGCGACGGAAGGTAGAAGAACATCAACGGTTATCTCCCAAGAAACACCAACGTGTAGCATGGCATACCTCTTATTCGAATGCCCGGCAAAAAATGGTCAGCCAGCACACATATTCCGCCGATGAGCCGTCCCTAGAAGCATGTGTGGAAGAAATTCCATTTGAATCGGATGAAGATAGCGATCACTTTCCTACTGAAGCTCCCTCAGATGATCCTCCTGCCGCTAATACAGACCAAAAAACTATACCTTCAGATTTTGCCGAGAACCGCTTTGATGCTATAAGAAACTCGATCGCTCAGTTAGAACAGGAGATAACCGCCCTAGAGCGAGGGCAATCTGATTCGAGCGTACTTCTCAAACGCCTGGATGCATGGGCTTACCATACCGTTAAAGAAAGTCAGTATCGTGGCCTACAATACTCAGTCAGCAAGTGCATAAATGCACAATCTGACTTGTGTCCTACGAAAGCATCTCCGGCAAGCAGCAGTGCTGGCACTTTTGCAGCTATCCCTCAGTCGTCAAGGAAAACAGTGGAGGCTCGAGCTGCTGTAGACGATGCGTGGAGACTGTTCAATCAATTCAGTCGGAACCAAACCGATTCTGTTCATGCTCGGTGTTCTCCAGAAAAAGTGTCATCGGCTAGCACACGGCGTAGAAGACACGGATGAATGCATGACATGTGGACTTTTTTTTTTCTTCGGGAGACAGTTGCAGGCGTGGTTCAAACGTGTTTGGCTCAGTGAATTCTAAACATGCAAGTGGCTAGGGTAAGCCTCCCGGGTTAACTTATTTGAGAATGTTCGGGAAGCATTGACCAATACAGTCAATGTGACCGCTTTGGGAATTGATTTTATTTCGGAAGTTGGAATACGGGGTCGCAAGTCTGCAACAATCTCATAGGCGTCTTCTCCAAAGCTGGAACTACGAAGAGGCTTCTTGAGAGGATAACACGCCCTGGGGGTCATGGGGCTCGCCATTCAGACCATCTAATGGTGTGTACATAAGCAGCAAGCGTAACAAGTAAATCACATAATCGAACAAAAGGACGATCCAGCCATATATCCAGCTGAAACGCTTGTACCATATATAAAGTACTGTCGAAAAGAATATCGCCATGCCGAATCCGATCACTGCTTTATCGATCATGTTTTCTCTCTGTCGGCACCAATCGGTATCATGGAAACAGTGAATTTCCGTAGCCACTCATCATCGAGGGAGACACTTACGCGTAATCGCCGTAGAACTTGCTGGGATTCAGAGGTGTCGGCGCCAAATGCCGTGTGCTCTTCCACGGTTCCACTTAGGTATTGCCCCGTTTCGTCTGCAGACATCAACCATATAGTTGGAATACGCTCATAATTGGTTGGTCTATGAAGCTTACCAAGTACACTCGCCAATGATGACATCCGTTCCATTTCTTGAGACATAAGGTCTCGAGTTCTCTGTAGTGACGATGAGACTCGCTTTTGATGAGAAAGTTCATGAATGCCTTGATCATCGTCCTCCTCAATGTGCCCACGCTGTGTCGAGCTGTCTTCCGTTGCCGGACCGGATTCCTCCGCTGAAGTGGTGTGGGCTTCGCCTTCTTCACTTTGCTCTGTTCCTCTATCCTCCTCTTCTTCCTCCTGTTGTTCCCTTTGTGCCTTATCGATGCGCTTCTGTAATTCTTTGGTCTCCTTTTCCTTCTGCTCATACACCTGCTGACCATTCGCCAGCAGGGTTTTCAGTCTCTCCTGGTTCACTTCATGCTTCCTTATATCTTCTCCATATTTCTCAATGACGTGATTGTCCATATCGCCCCTACTCTGCCTCTGCTGGTCCACTACCAGGGACCATTTCGCTCTTTGAAGTATCGCTCCATGCTCTGGGACGAGCCTTCTGGCCAATATTAGAGCCACATGGAGCTTACCTAGGTTGATTCTAGGCGCGTGAGGGTGCTCTCCATCCTCTACATTATCCGTATATCTAGACTTGCTCTCGATGGAACAGTGCTGGAATGCTGTAAACAGCTGTGATTCAATGGACTGCAGTTGACGGAGGAGCAGCTGTGGCGGTTGATATCCAAAGTACTTTGCATCGAATTTATTTGGACCATTATTATCATTATTATTGTCTAATTCAGCATCATTATTAGCGACGGTTCTACTTGTCATTGTCCGGTTTGGCTCTTTAAGAAAAACTATCAACTAGGATTGGTCTCATCTCCACTCTTACAATTCTCACACTTCTAAACACTCTAGCAGCTCGAGTCGGGGAAGTGTAACAGTTGCAACTCACAACTCATCAGCGTAGCAGCTTTTGACCAATCAAGGTGTGTGACGGTAGTTATCTACTAAGTGGAAAGCCTTATTATCCAACGATATCCGAAGATGGTGGAGGTGCAATGGAATTTTTCTGGCCATTATCATCACCTGCTGCAACTTCATGCAAATCCTTGCCCACAAAAAGACGAGCTCTGCTACCCTTCCTACCGCTGGAAGGTATTACCTGTATGTGGGCCGGGCACTGGTTGGGTAAAAAAAACTTGTAGAGGCTTCCTTCGCATCCATCCTGTATTAACAACTGTCGACGTGTGCAATGCACTCGCATCCGCTGAATAAGATAGCGTACTTACTTCCAAGAAATCAGCTTCAATTTCACCTTTATCCGGGTTAAGCCGAGTGTCATCGACCCAAACGTCAAAAGTATCATGATCAAACTGAACATTTACTGTTTCTTTTCGTCCGTCCTCGTAGAGACATGTGACATAGTAATTCTCCAAGTTTTGCGAAGGAACGTGCGGGGTGACGAGAGACCCGTTCAGGAGCAGAAGGTACCGGAACCCTCCAACGACGCTAGTGTCTGCGAAGAACCAGCATTAGGATATTTTTCTAGCAACCCTCTCCTATTACCCATTTGTACTCCTGACGTACCCTCAGCTTGTATTGAGAGTTTCGCTGGCATTTCTTCGATCTTGAATGACACGTCTCCTGCGGAGGACGGTATTTTCATACACGTGGAAACTAGCAGTAGATCACGAAAGTCAACATACCTGTTAGCTGATATTTTGCTTTAACGTAATGAATGACCTCGCCATTTCGTTTGATTACTTGTTTCCCCGTGATAACATTGTGTTCTACCTCCACGGTGTGCCTGTTCGGGAGTCAACAAGCAGACATCAACAAACCTTAACATAGTTGCTTCAGCCCTCCAATAAGAGAACCACTGTAGCATCGGACTTCGTCGTACCTTTTATCTCCGGCGACGAAGCACCACTGCTTCTTATTTGTGGGCATTTTTCAGCAGCGGTGTAACTGTTCTAGCCAGGAAGGAGCCAGTGCTCCGTTCTTCCAATCCCCGGGGTACAAGAAGCAGCCCAATAGCGAGGGGAAGTGGTGCAAAGATGTGGAGCCCCCTTGGCTCCCTCTGTGGGGGAATACTCCTCAGCAAATACAGAGACTGCGATGAATTGAAGTACAGTTTTTCAGCTCACAGTGCGGTCGTACAATCTTTTACTCCTCGGTATGCTGTCTTACCTACATACACCCAAAACGGATACATGTGTGAAAAAAAACTGTATGGAGATACCCTGACGTGCACAGCACACAATCCTTGTATTTTCTGAGGAAGTTTGAGGCGCTTGATGGTAGACGGGTCGCATGTGAACTTGAAGTGTGTAGGGATGGCGCGTTTTTCTTTTCCCTGTATTATGTAGGTAACACAAGTCAAATACGTGCTCGTTCGAGTAACGTGGGCCATTATGTGGGGGTGTACGCTCCAGTACTTGTGTGGGTAGACGAAAGGGTTCAAGTGGAACACACATGTCATTGTTGAGAACTTCATGAGGGCCTACGGGCTACTCATGTTATTAGCACGAGATTGTTCTAGCAGATGTATCTATGACCAGGGTTTCAATTTTTCTTGATTGAAGGCTACTCACCCTTCTCAATAGTTTGGTGGCGGGGAACGAGTTAGTTAATGCCGAATGCTTGGGTTTACAATACACAATGTGACAGCGACATGCAGGTACCATTAACAATCACATCCTTCTCTCTTGTTATATCATGGAAACGTTCTTTCAACCCATGCCATAATCAGTATGCACAATGCCGAATGACCGTCATTGAATGACGGCGCCGCGTGACGCATTCTGGAGGAGACTGTGAATGTGAATGTCCTGCGAGCGAGCTGACACGGCTGTATTGTGTCCTCTATGCAACTTTATCCGAGGAGTATCAGATTGATTCGCTTATCTGAATTACACACTATTGGGGGAGGTCTATCATCATGGAGAAATTATCATTGGAGAGAACCCTCGTCCCAGAATGAGGCCTTCGTATCTGGTTCCCAAATATCATCGCCCAGCTTCCTTACGAGGGAGCAGGCCAGCATGGCCCACAGTTTTGAGGCCCTCTACAGCTTCGGTGGGATCCTCATGGACATGTGGGCGAAGCCAGCACGCTTCGTTTCAAGCAAGGGACAGGAAGATATGTGTACCTTGGCGTCGTGAGTTCTGTGCCGGAACTGGAAGCAAGGAGGAGGCATTGGAGAAACTCGAAGAAAGATTGGATGAAGCGATAAGGGAGCAAAAAGATCTCAATGTGGCAGTCAATTGTTTTCGCTATCTACAAAAGCACAAAACAAATAAGGAGCCTGAATCGAGCCTCAGTGGACTCGTGGAGCTAGCTATTCAGAAGAGTCGGGAGGCCCCGTCGTGGACAGTAGCAAAAGTACGTGGGGGTTATATCTTTTCCTTCAGTTTGATACTTACTGATTGGTTGGTGCTCGTGCAGAGTATTTGGTCTTTAGCTGAGATGTTACCTCGCGACGGTGTGCGTGATCGGCATCTTTGTTACGCGTACGTGACTGCCGTGCAGCACTCCACTTCCCCTGAGCTTTCCAAGCTACCACATGTCCTTGGAAGTATGCGGAATGAACTTGAAATAAGCCACAGTGATATTCCATGGGTATACTCTGCGGTGGTGCTTTATAAAGCTGGGTTGCCTGATAAAGCATGTGATGCGCTCAAGGGATACCCCATAATGCGGGGAAATGGGAATGACACGTTGGAGGTGCACTGTTCCTCAGAAGACATACGTCATTTGAAATCGTTAATCCCTTCAGGCTTATCGAGTGGCTTAGGTATTACAGAGTTGTGGCAAGCTCTTCGACAGCTAGTAAGATCGCTGAAACAGAGTAATGATGACAAGAGACTTGCGTCACTGGAGAACGAAATCGAATCCGTTGAGTTGCTACACGCATGCACCAATGGCTCTAGTGCGGATTTGCGAAAGCAGATTCAGCGTTTTCAGCAAGCAAAGCTGGTTGATATGTCGACTAGAAGCTTCTACGAAGGAGCCCTCCATGCAGAAATACTTCTACAACTCATGCAACACGATGCACCCGATTACGAGACTGATGTTGAGGAGTTGCTAACCCATTTTCTACATGATGCTAAGTATGAATGCTTGCAAAGTGAATATATGGCTTCACTTGTCTCGCGACTTCTTTGTGATGAACGTGGGCTCCTACCATCCGTTTGGATGTTTGGACTAGCCTCACGTAGCATAGATACTCCGACGCTATTTTCTTCCCAGAGGTTCGATAGGTCGTCTCATCTCGTTGAAGAGGGTATCTTCGATCCGTTGATGGAAAGTGTTTTCAACTGCGTCAGGGAGAATTCCTTACTCGCGAATAAGAGTAGAACATTTTGCCAAAACCTCGTCCCGCTATTGGGCACGCTTTTCGACCGAAACGAAATCTCCCGAGAGAGCTTTCGGAACTTCTTTGGTACCTGTACTTGCTTTAAAACGTTTGATTATGCAATGGAAGCGTTTGAAATGGACGCCTCCAAAGGACGAGCCCTGTGCTCCAACCTTAGTACGGAGGCTTCCGAGGTAATGGATGCCCGGTTACTACTGTCATATCTGTGCCGTTCATGTGACCTCCTGAAAGTCCCTGGCGGTGAATCGCTGACCGAAATACATATTTCGTGGAAGATAATACATGACGGCATCCAGGGATCTCTCCAGCTGTTGGATGGCGAAGCTCGGTCCGGATTCCCATCTCTAAAGTCGCTTGAGACGCAGCCCAATGCTATCCGGGTGCTTACTCAATTGTTCCCGGCCCCAACTCTATCGGAGATGCTCGCTGCGCATATAACTGTTATTGGAAGAATGAAAAGCAATGAAAGTACTGAACTTAGTGGAGTGGATATCGATACACAACTCAAAACTGTTGTGGAGCAGGTCAAGGACATTGATGTCCGCGTTCGGCACATGCACGAGAGTCTAAGTTCAGCTAATACAGAAGAAGGATTTACGCTAAAAGCCCTCCTGCATGCTGATTCGTTTTTTGCTCCTATAGCTATGTCGGAACAGCAGAACTTGATACAAATGGCTGTTCAAAATCGACTTCCGTTCAGCGCAGTATGGGATCTCTACGAGTGGACCAACAGTACTTCAGTGGCTTCACAACCGATGGGCTCCCACCAAATGCCTTATAATGTGTTGGATAGCGTTATAGTTTCTCTAATAGACGATGGCAACGTTGATGGTCTTTTCCGTTTGTTGTCATCAGTCAATGATGGATTTTGGAGGGAAGGGCTTAACAAACTGAAAGTTGCAATGAACTCTGAAAAATCCGAATCCTCGGATCGGTCTAACTGGCTTTACTACTTGCTTGAAAAGGAAGAGATGATGGAGGAAGAAGGTCCTCTTGGAAAACTTGTTGACTTGTTGAAAGAGGAGGAGTTATGGGCAAGCGATAAAAACCAGCAAGCGTATATTGCATTAGCGTACATTCGGGAAGCATATAAGCTGTTTCACAGCGAAGTCCCAGGAGCTTCGTCCTCAGCAAGAGGTACAGACCTTGAGCCAAAGTATCGAGACTTCGCCGTCTTTCCACGAGACCGCAATGAATTATTAAACAGGCAAATGACTTCGTCATTTACTCTTTCTCACACGAATGAGTTAGATATGATAAAGACGGTGCTGGGAAAAACTGAAAACCTATTCTCTTCACAACCAGAGGTCGAAGCTCCTGGAGATGGCGCTTCCAGGCTTCGCCAAATAAGAGCAGCCTCAGGCACCACTTCAACAAAATCACCCGAATACTCTCTAAGAGTTGATCCAATATCTTCGTTTTCTGAGACGTATTTTGAACACAGGATGATCCTTAAACAGGCAAGGGAGTGGGGTTTACATCATGGCTATTGCGGACTGCTTCCACAGGGCTTAGATAAAACAGAAATCCCGCTATTTTTATGGAAGGATGCGGAGATCATCGACTTCGTTAAGTTCAGAGTAAATAGCGCCTCGTTAGTGCGCCCTTCCTCTGCAGCTACATCTGTGGAGGTCTTTGTAAAGAGTCTGCAGGAATGGGTTGAGGGGAATCTTCCACCTTTTGAGTTCGTCCAAGACGATTCGAGCAAACTTGAAATGTTTGATTCTAAACAGCTCGACGGATCCGAGCATGCTCATCGTTCAGTTTTGGCTCATCAAGCTGAATATTTGTTAAAATATGTGGTTCAACCAGCGGTATTCGTTGGCAGGAAGGAATACACGAAATATGTAGTTGTCGGGCACAAATTCCGGAGCTTAGCGTCGGATTCAAGGTGGGAAGATTTCCTATCTCAGTGCACTCAACAAGCCTCAGACTTTGTCGAACGCTCGTTATCTTCTGCAAATTTTGTATTCCGTCCAAGTGGTCCCACTTTTAAAAGGTTACAGCCCCCACATAGTGCTGCTCTCCGCAATGGGAGTGTGTCCGGTATTTCCCTAACTGAAGATGATGCGGATAGCCTTCCTTCTGCGAACCCGCAATTCCTAGATACAATTGGGCGGGGCTTTGCCGCTTTTGAATCAGATAGGCCTAATGGATGGATGTGGCCCTGGGGTTCTATCCATCCAATCAACGAAACTGGTTCCAATTCTTCTCACGAGCACAATGAGCGAAGAAAAGATCCGGCGAGTGCTCTATCTTCAGCTCTGGCAAAACTTCGGCGCGACAATGAACAGTCTGCTACAACGTCCACAGAGGCACTTACACGCCCTAACATTGATGAGGAGTTTGCGAATCGCGTGCGCTGTCTGCGAGAGTTGAATGAAGAAACTAGAAGCTCGAAACTTGAAAAGAACGCGAGCGTGCTTGTAAACAATTTGAGCAAGGCCAGAAGAGAAAACTCTCAAAAGTGGATGGATAGCTTTAAATTGGCCAATTTCGGGCTTCTGCGGGATGAGCTCCGTTTGACGGAAGACATGCATAATGTTGTGTGTTTGGGGAAGCCCTTGCCTTGGCCACTGAGAAAGGCGATGTACGCTCGGGAACAGCAAGAGAAACCCGACCAGGGCGAACCTGAAGCCATCCGTGCTCTGAAGACTAAAACTGCCCGCACCTTGAGTCATTGGCAAAGGAAAAGGCATCAAGTTCCGCAGCTTGCCACGCCGAAAGAAGCAAGCTCCGATAATGGCAGGCGAGAACGGTCAAGGTCCATAGATCGTATGCCTCGTGAGGTATCAGAGGCACAAGCGCTGTTAATGTCTGTTGAATCACCATCCGCAACATATGCTGCCAACGTTCATTCTAGCTCGGTCCCCCCGGCCGTTGACCATACTGATGTTTCCCATCCGGAAATAGCCGCTGGCCAGCATGGCAATTGCTTCGTATTCACTCGTCGCAACATGTTGGGGGAACCTATTCCACATCCGGTCCTAGGGTACTACCGGAACAAGGCAACAGCTGAAGGTTACGCGAACTGGATCAGGTTTGCGGTGCCATTAATGCAGCAGTACACCGTGCAGAAGGTCATTTCTGAGTGGAAAGCACTCGCCGATAGGTTAGAAGCAACACAGAACTCAGAGGCTATATCGACGAAGCCAGTATCAGCTGCTTTAGGAGAGGTCGGTTTGCCTGTGGAATGGTATCTGTGGGGATTGGAACTCCATCCGCAGCAACCGCGGTTTCCGAAAAGCAACAGTCGAGTCATAAGAGCAATCAGAGCACATGTTTATGAAGAGTATTTTGGAGAGTTCTACTGGTCACACGAAATCGAGGTACTCCGAAACATCGACCAATCCATGCGCCAGCTGCAGCCTCTCTCGCGGAGCATATTAGCAGGGAAGCGCCCGGAGCTTAGGTCGCGAAGCCAAATGAAGGAAGAGAGTTTTGATACAACTCCCTTTTTTGATGAGGCACAGCCTCATTTCGAAGCTGCTGCTGAAATACCAGTTACCGACGAGATCGTCGCACCTGAGAGTGGGGTTGAGGTAGCAACTAAAGTGAATCAGGGGCACAACTACGAGTATGCATTCATCAGTGGAGATCGATTGGAAAGCAGCTTACAGACTTCCTTAGATAATATGGATGAAATTTCACTTAAATTTTTTGACGCAATGAACCGCCAGTCCAGTGGTAATGCGGAGTATGAGAGCACTTATGAAGTTTCTTGGATGCCTGACCGCTCGGATTCCCGGAATCCCAACAGCAAGGATCTCCTGAGTAGCCAGCAGAGTAAGCTAATTCGGCAAGTTCAAATTGAGAGAGCTAAGGAACGTAAAGCTAACATAAGGAATTTTGGATTCGATTATCTGAAAGCTCACACGACAGCAAGATCATTTGAGGCGGCCGAATTTTTGCAACAGGTAGCTCAGAAATCAACGACTTCGCGGGTGTCTAATTTGCCGTCTATGCTGACCCCCGTAACAACACCCTTTATGAAGCAATTTCAGGGCGGAAAAGACGTAGAGACTCTTGCGCGCCTCTGGATAGCTGCCCGGGCCCCTTGGTGTATTTACCAAGCTTCCAAGGAACTCAATCGGAGCGGGCCTAGTTTAAAAGGACTGCAGCAGAGTTGATAAGCTCTTACGCGAACAATTCTGGCAATAGCACAATCTCCAATACAGCCACCCAGTGTACGAAGCCCCATTCCATGGGGCCCCAACACTGCTCAAGGATGGTCTAACTATCCCGCGTTGCCATTCATCACGTACACATGGGTTGAGAGACAGATGTGGGAAAAACTAAAAGAGAAAGGGCCTGCTTCCTAGCGTAGCCGGATGGAGCAGCAGCAGCAGGGCAATTTTCCTGGCTTCCCAGGGGGGGGGGGGACCTTCACATCACTGCTCACGGGGCATTGGTTGGTGCTCGAAAATGCACAAGAATACTGTACTGTAGACGGAGTAGTGTGTGATGAGTCACCAACACCTGCCATTCGACGCTAGACATCGTTGTTGCCGTGATTGTGTCAGTTTCAAATGTACGAGACCTACCTGGTAAATGGAAGCGTAAGTGGCCGAAAGTTTGGATGCGCGGATGGATCAGGATTACGTCGAAACGATGGGCGAGCTTTGCTCCACGGCAGTTCTCTCCAGTTTGTTTACGAGCCATTGAACTTTCTTCATAGTGTACATACTTAGTAAAGCTGTACATAGCTCTTCGGGTACCACTGAGACATATCGGTCATATTGTATACCTGTGGATACTGCTGATATACAATGTATATATAGGTATACCGGCCATATACGTAGAGAAGAGATGTGTGAGTGAGTTTGTGTAGCCGAAAGGAATGTACAGTATGAGCAAATACGGCGAGGAATTTGCAAGACTTAGCAGTCAGCGCTGGTTGAGGTTTTATCAGACTGAGCAGTCATGAGAAGAAGAATGGGAACCCTATGTCATAGAAGGTCGTGAAGATATTGGAGATAACGTCCCGGAATACATGTTCCATACTGTCGTTGCTAACCTGTACGGCTGTTGTGTGCTACAACACGTATTGATCCAATGACAAACATGTCCATTGCCGAATAATAATAATAGACAGTGCGGTGTTTCTGATTCACCAATGAACCACATTATGTCATATCATATCCTGGGAAAACATTAAGAGTGTTGTACCTGGCACTGGTCGACGCTGGGCTACCAGGTACAGTAGCCTACTGTCAGTAGGTTTTAACCTTGTGAAGAAGCTGTCTTTTATTGGTTTGTCAACGTAAAATGACATTTTTTTTTTCGAGGGGTACGTTTATAGCTCTAAAGGATGAGTGCGCAACGAGAAGTCCCCGAAGGGGGTGTATATGTCCCTCCACGGGAACTGGAGAAGCTCACGGAGGATCTTCAGCGCATTGCCGAGCGCCTTCAGCAGCACAGTTTCGCCTCCTCTTCCTCCAACGCTACCGATGCGCATGGGGGCTCTTCCTCGACTCATGCATCTCAAGGAAAATCAGCAGCAGATGGCTCAAGAAGCAATGAGAGGAGGGCGACGCGTCCGGCTATGTACCCGCATGAACCGCATCCTCGGGAAGACGCATTGGAACGACACAAATTCCATGGTACGTCTTACAATACTAGCATGACGCGAGTGTGTCCCATGTATGTATGTATGTATGAGTGAATCCACACAGAGACGGATTTATTGGAAGCGCTGAGATTGGAAACCTTTCAAGGTTTCTACAATTTGGCGGCGTTACTGCTAGTGTTCAACATTGGATACATGACTGTTCGTAACGTGGTGGAGAAAGGCTGGAGGGTTAGTTTAGAACCCCTTGTTTGCGAGGAATTTCTGCTAGATGCCTTGTTGGCGGGAATACTCATTGGAAGTATTGTCATTTTGGCGTACGTTGTGCACGTTTTTACGCGGTGGTTCGCCCACGGTAAAATTAGATCCCGAACACTGCTTGCGTTATACTGCACGGTCCAACTAGTGGCGTTCGTAGGGCCACTGGTCGTCATGTATAACACTAAGATTGCTCCGCTCCCTACCGCCAGTAGTATTTTAGTCATGGCGGTGCTATCTTTGAAGTCGCACAGCTACGTTGCCACCAATTTCGCATTAAGCACACAAATGCATCGGTTGGAACAGGAACGACAGCAACAGATCCAACGGAAACAACAGCAGTCGCGAATGCACGAGTCTAAGGCTGAAACAACGTCTGGTGCTGAGCGTACAAGCTCTCAAAACACCCAAGAGTTGACTACCACAACCACCCAATGTAGTACTACGCACGAGGAATGTACGACCCAGGCGTCAACGGAAACTCGTATATCGCCGGCGATGGAGGACAAAGGCGGTGAGTGGGAAACTCCCAAGAAGACGACAAAACCAATAGTCATCCCCAATACTGAGAACTCACCCGATGAATCTCCAAAGCGACGACCTCGTCGACGGAAGGGTACTCAGCGTGCAACTTCGAACAGCAAACTGCAGGCAGAAAGTTCCTATGAAAGCAGTGAGATCACGTACTTCGATAGCAAAGAAATTCATGAGATTCCCATAGACAATACCGCCGAAATTGGTAACTTTAATGCAAGAAGCGTTCGAGACTTTCCGAGAAATGTGACCTTGGGAGATTTTACATACTTTTTGTTGGCGCCAACACTGGTGTACGAGCCTTACTATCCTCGCTCAGGAAGCATAAGGCATGTACTGCTGTTCACAAGTGCTAATTTACTCTATTCTTGAGGTTTCAAATGTTGTGTTTGCAGGTGGCTATACGTCGTTACAAAACTGGCTGAACTTACTTTAGGTTCTCTCGTTCAGTACTTTGTGGCTCATCAGTTCATGCTGCCTGTTCTAAAGGAAAGGGAGAATCCCTTTTGGTATGTATTTGTATCATGCCTTACTTCTCTCTTAAGAGTACTATGCTGTTGCTGAGACGGCAGGTATGATTGTCTGAAGTTGGCTATGCCGACGTTCGTCGTCTGGATAACAGGATTCTACTGTGGTTTCCACTGTTATTTAAACCTCGTAGCAGAATTGACGCGCTTCGCAGGTACGTACGAAACGTGCCAATCTGTTGTTTTCGTCATTACATATGTTGTATATTCACTGTTTCCCCAGATCGCGAATTCTATCAAGGTACCTACATGCTATGCAGCAAGTGTCTTAGCTCTGTTTTTATGCAGACCTGAAACACATGCAGACTGGTGGAACAGTACCTCGATTGACAAATTCTGGCGAAAATGGGTATGCGCGCGTGCTGTGAGTCCAATTTATGAGTAGCTTACAATATTCCTTTTTGTGCTTGCAGAACATACCTGTTCACGAATGGTGCCTTCGGCACATTTATCTCGAGTCAATGCATTATGCAAACGCCACAAAAGGCATGGCAACAGCTGCTACGTTCCTCTTTTCCGCGCTCTTTCATGAACTCATCTCCTCCGTTGCCTTCAAGACGCTACGTCCATGGTTTTTTCTGAGCATGACATTTCAAATTCCTCTGGTTCTAGTGAGCCGTTTTTTCGTGGGCAGTAGACGAGGCAACTTTCTAGTTTGGCTTTCGTTATTTTCAATGCAACCCCTGGTGGAACTTCTTTACTTTAGAGAATGGTTTGCGGAGCATGAAGAGCTGTTTTGCATCAAACGGGAGGGTTGGTTCGTATGATAGGGGTGAGAGCAGACCCTGAACCGCGGCTTTATCATACTTCAAGAAGATCGTCCATGTTACTTAAGTACTGGCCATCTTCCATGGCGGAATGTTCCTGTGGAACGTTGAACAAGTCCTCCAGCTCGGGATCCGAATGGGTCTCGACGGCAGAGGCTCCATGAACCCTCGAACGGGAAGATTCAGGGTACTGTCTCTCCTCGAAACTCCGGTTTTCTTCTTCTTCTTCCACGATGTTGTTATTCACAATGTCAACAGAAAAGTGCTTGCTATCTGGGGATACCTGAAGCTGTCTCAAAAACAACACGGTTGTTTGGAGGATCTCTGTTGACAATTCGCTCGAAGTTACTGTCAGAGACTTCACACTCCAAGAGCTATCGTCCTCAAGGAGATTGAGCCGCGTTTGAGGATCTAATGAATCAAAGAGCGGATCTTCGGGGTGTGGTTTTTCTCCGGATGAGTCCCTAGTATCTAGCCAACGAAACGTCAAGGGGGCATGGGAGAAAACTGATTCCTCTCCTTTAGTTACTTTCAAGACATCGGTCCAACGTATGCTCAGTGCTTTGTTTGAGAAACCAAAAATCTTACTGTAGAAGCATGCATAATGCTGTGTTAGAATGAGCTTTCCCGGTCTTCCACCTGAGTAAGCAGGAATACCGACCAACACAGTTTCGTTCTTTAAGCCGAACGTTGAATCCAGTATGTTTGCGGGCTCTACATTGTGCAAGGTTCGCGATGCTCCTGTTGTTTTTTTGATAAGCTGTTCTATCATCTCTCTTCCGTTCAAAAAACTCTTTAGTTGCCGTCGAGCAACCTGTTTCCTCTTCCGCTGCAATCGAGCCTTCATTTCAGCGTCCACTTCGGCATTAATCGTTGCTTCTGCTTCGTCCATTGCTTCGCCAAACTGACGAAAAATTTGAAAAGCTTCTTCATGAATAAGCTTCAACTGCCGTTGAGTATTATTTAAACCTTCAAGAGTACTCTCATCCAGCTGCTCAAGGCGTTCAGAGCTCACTTCCGAAAAGAAATATTCGGTTGCTTCTTCCCCAGGAGCTGTGTACTCCAGCTCAATATCATCAATCTTCACTTTCGTACTTGGTATAACGAATTCAAGATGGTTTACTTCAAAAGTTTCCTTCAAGGCATGCGCAATTTGCATAAACTTTTGTTGATGGCATTTAGCCACTGATTCCAACCACATAGCTGTTTCCCCAATTTCTTGGTACTTCTGGTTGTATATAGAACGATACAGGGACCGCATTGCGTCTCCACTAATCTTATCTATCCTCGCAATATGGGTATCAGAAAACGATATCGACTGTTCATGGGCGTGTTCACAGGAGCTGATTAAGTCTTCCCAATGACCCTCAACCAAGGGGTTCGCTTGCTCGCATCTCAAGCCATTAACAAAATTCACCGTCAGCTCCACGAGTTCATCCCGAATATGCTCGGATTTAAATGTACTTCTTGCAATCCAGTCACATGTGTTAGCCGCCGCGTAGCGCTTTGGTATTGCCTTTTCCATTTCTTCCACGCATACCTTCTCCCCGTCGGACAGACATGTCTTGAGAGCGAAGCGAAGGAACATCCACGGAAGAATCGATGGAGCATTCTGACTGGTGCTCGGAGTCATAAGGGCACCCTCTGTAGAACTCCGGTTAAATACCTCCTCTAATTCGTCATGTTTAGAGGAAAAACCAGCAGTCTTGTCAACCAGGTTTCCGAACTTCTCGGGGTTCTTTGTTTGAGGGAGTGGAAATTGGCATGCATACAGAATACATATCCTATCGTTCGCTTTCGACATTCCAATCGACAGAGACAGTGTGTTAACATACTCTGTGTGTCCCCACTGCGAACTACTTGGAGAATTCAAGGGATCGTCACTAGATGCTTCGATGGAAGGAAAATACTGCTTCCCGTCTGATGAACTTGAAAAACTATAAATTTGTCTTGCTAGGCGCTGCGAGTAAGCATTCAGCTGGGACTTTCCAATTCTCACTCGCTGCTGTAGCACGCAAGAATTTGCCGTGGAGTAGACGCACGATAACAAACAACGTTCAGCAGCGTCTTTAAACGATTGTAGTATCACACTGTCCGATAGATCTACTCGCAAAGGGAGAATGAAGTAGAAGGAGTAATTCTTTATCTTCTTTTTCTCTGACAGACACGGTACAAGTTGTTCCTGTAGCTGTGTCAGGGTATTATCGCGCCTGTACTCAAACAGTGCCTGGGACATCTCGGAAGCACAATTTTCTTTTACGTATTGCTGGTTGACCTGATACATGACAGGGGATACAGCCGCAGCTGGTAGACGCTCTCGAACTGCCATATTCTTGGGGAGAAGTGGCCCCGCATGCATTTTATGGCCAGCAATCGGTGCGTATTCCGTCCCCGTCGAGCTACCAGCATCATAGGAATCCTTCTGTGTTTCCTCCAAATACGAGTCCTCTCCCTGTAGGGGCGCCTGCACCTCTTCTTGTGGTGCATTCTCCTCCGTGTTGAATTCACCTCCTTCTAGCTGCTGAGAAAACGAATCCACAGGATTCTTTTCGGCTTCTGGCGCCTGATTGCTCTCTTCTGGAGGTAGTCTTTCCCCCAGTTGTTCCTCGGTGAGTTCTCGGAAGGCCTCGAAGCAATCTGTATCTATGCCAGCTGCGGCATCGGGGTGATGAGGTCCGCCGAAAATCTCTTCTTCTGCGCTCGATTCCTCATGTCTTGGAGAAGCATTCTTCTTTCCTTTGCTTCCACTTAGAATATCATCATCTTCTACATTCTCTCCATATCCATCTGCAGCATTGTCTTCATGTTCTTCCTTTGTCGCCGCGGATAACTTATTGCGTTCATTAGACTTGGATTGAAAGAAATCCGCAAACAAGAAGGAATCCTCGTCTTGCTCCATTCTTTCTCCCGTATAGTAGCAACAACGGAGGAATAAGAGCTGTATAATACAAGGAAAGATAGTATGAATGCCAATACAAGTGATCATGGACCTATTGGCCTTCCCACGACGCCCCCACTGCAATATTTCGGCCATGCTCTGGCCTATTGCCTTCTAAGTCTCACAGTGGTTACAGTAATTCTTTCCATTGGTATGTACGCGTGGTGTCCATGTGGCATGTTATATTGGTGATCATAAACGCGATATTGTACATGCAGGATGGTTTTTGGTCTATCGCTTTATCCTGTTGCGCTCAGGACTTCTCAAGGAGTTGCTGGGTATTGAAGAAAGA
Organism: Halocafeteria seosinensis; assembly: GCA_001687465.1. Taxonomy (NCBI): domain Eukaryota; class Bigyra; order Bicosoecida; genus Halocafeteria; species Halocafeteria seosinensis. The sequence continues at coordinate 4,864 of LVLI01000176.1, read as the reverse complement.
GTTCCCTTGAAATTCCAGATGCAACAACAGCAACAGGAAGCCAAAGAAGAAGGAGGGAACGCAGAGACGAAAAAGGACACATGACGTTATTGGACCCCAAAATTTGGGCCCAAATTCGCTGCTGAACTATAAAACTTCAACCTGGAAGGCTACGCTCAAATTGCAGGATTCCTATGTTGATAAGGAAGGTTGCTCACGTAATTTTTCTTATTTTCGCGAGCCTCCTTGCTTTCATTGACGATGGATAGACGAGGTACAGAGGGGCTCTCTTCCTCGTGATATTTCGGTTGCTCCTCTCCCATGGCAGCCGAGGAAGACGACTGTTGCTGCAGCTGTTCTTGCTGATTCCTCTTTCGTTCCTCTTTCTCTCGGACAACAAGGGCATTGAGGGACTGTTTGGAATGAACGGAACGCACGCTCCCATGGGACATAGCACTCTTCGCTACACTCTCGATGTCGTCGTCATTCTTGTGCTCTTCGATGTTAACTGGGTAAGGCTGACCGTCTGCTGAAATGCTGGGTTGTTTAGGGCGGAGTCGTCGTCTCATGCGCTTGTATATCCTTTTGCCTTGCTCATCACAACCGGCATCGACCCAGCCGCGGCTTTCCTGTTTGTTGTCATCGTTCTGTGTCTCTTCGAGCCATTCCCATTCAGTACCGTCGGCACGAAACTCAGCATTTTGCAGCTCGTCTTCATTCAAGTAAACGGTGTCATATTCATATTCGTAGTCTTCGTTGACTTTTCTCTCTAGTTGCTTCTCGCGGGACTCGTATTCTCGGACATCTCTGTCTATTTCTTCCAGCCTCTTCCGCACCTGCATCATGCATGTGTCAAAACTTGCATGATACCACACATGATGCTAAAAAAACCTACCGATTGCGAAGTCGCTTCGTCTTCCAAATCTGCCATATCATTCTCGAAATCCAAATTCTCCGCAAAATTGACTAGTTCTTCAGCTTCCTTGTCTTCTTCCGCTTCCTTCTTCTCCTCCGTCCAAGCCCTGTACACACCAGGTTAAATGCGGCCGGGGAGGGATTCAAAGGTACATTCACCCCCACATACCACGCAGGAGGCTTTTCCGACGTCTTCCTTTTGCCCTGCCGACGAGTGCCTTTTTCCTTCAATATTTTGGTTGGAGAATTTCTGTTCAGCTCACTCATCACCCGCCCATGCCGCTTGTCTTGCTCCTGGATCTCTGAGTCATCCACCTTGTGTTCGGATACACTACCATTGTTCTCATTACTCTCCTTTTTACCGGTCACTATATCGTAAAATTCCATAGATGCTCGCATGAACTGAAACAAAGTATTTCGAAAGAGTTGCAACCGAATTGTAAATAACTCAATGCTTGGGAATCGACATACCCTACGACGCCGCTCAGCCTTTTCCTCTTCTATCCGTCTCTGTTCTTCCTGTAACTGCTTCCTTTGCTTTTGTAAGTTCCTCAACCAACGTTTATGTTTCGTTATCGCAACAGCGAAATTGCTTGGCTTACAGACTGCCTTCCCATATCTCTGCGGTACGAGTGAATGCAAATCCATGGTCTCTGGCACAATTGGTTGGAGCCTCACACAAACTCACATATCGCTCTTTGAATTCGATATCGTATCCTTTTGGGTCAATAGCTTCATTTGCAGACCACGCTCCTCCCGTGATGAAAACACCTCTTCGATCACGTGCTTGTTTGGCTGTTTCTTTCGTCGACACAGAGTTGGAATGCTCGGCTGCAAACGAATACCAACACTGCTTTAAAACAGCAGCCTTTCACTACGATTATCGTTGTGTGTACGCACCTTCTCCCGGTCTTCTCGGCATAAATACACCGGAAGAACTCGCTGCTGGTGTTGAAGTGGGCATGCCTCCTCGCTTCGAGTCTGGTGCAGGAACCAGGGGTGCTGATCCAGCTGTCGGTGGTCCATCGCTTCCATCCGTGCTCATTGTTCTTGAATTCTAAGGGAGAATCAAGCGAATAGCTCGTCCGAATTCGGTCCTAACCTAGGCTGGCAATAGAAGATGTTTACGATACTTTGGCGCTGCAATGGCGCAATGGACAGATAACGTTAGCGAGCAGTGAGGACGCTTATTGTTCGCGTATTCACTCAAATCATGATTAAATACAGTTTGGGGGAAACATTTACAATCTCAAAGTCTATTTACAAGGGCCAAATTATCATCCACTCAACTGCAGCAGACCGAGCTGTATTGGGTCGTATTGGATGAACTGTGGAGGAAAACGCGCGCAGTGTACTTCACAGTTTGGCCAGTTGCGGCTGCAAGCTGCCTGGCTTCAGTGAACCAATATAATTTGGAGGTTGTTTTTTGAGAGAGATGTACTTATGGGGCATGTCTACGGAAATGTGGGGATTGAAGTGTGATCTCCGGAGCTGAGCTGGCATTGCAGGGAGATCTTCGACGGCGTGAAGATCCCCGAACTACATTGCCACTTGTAGTCGGTAGGCCATAAATAATACACACTACTACTGTAGGATTTGGATTGGATTTTTAACTGTATTGCATGCATGMTTTTACTGGAATCGTGAGTCGACCCTAGCTTAAAATGAGGAAGTCATAAGGACATAATGAGCTAATGATGTCATGCCACTGATTTGAAGTATGGATCGTGTAAAGCGCCGTACTAAGAACAAACTGGTGTGTATTAGTATTGCTCCCTCAACGTGGTGGTTGGTAAGGGGACAAATGCAGCGAAGTACTGAACACACACACACATACATATTGGTATATTGGTATGTGACAGATAGCCCACCGGCCGGGGAGCTGACCGCATCCTCTTAACGAGGAGCGGTATGCGCCCGAGTACTGAATATTTGGAGAACTCATATGGCCACGATGTATTGATTTATTCACACCGTCTGACTCAATGATTAGGACGCGTGCCCCCAGTTTTGAGTGGATTGGAATCTAAACCGCTACATCAGGATAGTTCCCGTCGTCATTCTGTAGTACAATCTGTGCTGTCGTAACGGTGCTGCAACACCTGTGTGTTTGCACTACTCCATCCTCGAGGGCAAATTCCGTTGCGAACATACGGACAAGATCGTATTTCCTGAAGTGAAAATTCCAGAATTATCTGAGTTGTTGAGACAATTTCAGATTTGTCTGTGCGACCCCTACTGTAAATTTATCTTTCACAAATCTGTTGGTTTTAGATTTGTCCTATTCATCAATTGACACCATAATACAAGCGGATAAGACAGTATACACGCTACATACGCTGTTCATTCATCCCACTACCAAGGTATATCCACTCATGACTCGGCTCTATCGGATACCTCCTTGGACGAGGAGCAGGAAGTAGCCAGTGAATCGAATGATGCATCGCCCCATTTTCAGGCGAAATTATACGACATAAACGGTATATGATGCAGCGGCTCTTATTAATATCTCGGGACTTTCCCAGTACACTACACAGGTAAATAGAGAAGCCCAGGGGGAGGCAGCAGCGGACGCAAGTGGAGGTTCCCAATCAACGAGTGCGAAAGCCAAAAGCCATCTGCAACTGGAGGCGAAGACGCAGCCGAAACTGCGTCTCAGGACATATAACAAGTTCTAGGCACAGAAGAGACATCCGGTATTCCAAACTTCGTTCGTGAGGGGAACCGGTATCTTCGGCGGGCAGAAGTGGAGAGACTGTTTGCCGAGTGCTCGGAGTAATTCCCCGGGTTCTTAAATCCGGTGCTGTAGGTAAGCATACAATCAGTCTGCTGTCTATGCACCTTGTCACATGTGCACATTCCCCTCCGCACTTCAGAGTACTTTCGTGAACTTCCAATGTACGGCGGGTTAGAAACTGTCAGTCACGTTGATGCGCCACAACGGGAAGWTGTTGAACCGGTTCCGGGTAGGGTTTACCCCTCACACAGCGTAGCGTAGCCTGTAGCAGACACGTCTTCTGGGAGGAGCAATACACCAAGACACACGTACCAACTCTCAACTCCTGACTTGGGCCACCATAATCCCCTTGATGAGGCCATATACAAAGGTTGCAGTTTAATTTAGCCTAGAATAAACTCTGTGTCCTTACTCCTCCTCTATGGGCTATATATTGAGCAACAGGTACGTTGAAGGTCCGACTTGATGGTATCCTCTAACGCCCGCGATTTTTTTTTATTAAATTTAATAATCACTCCCTTTGCCTCGTTTAGGGGATTTTTCAAATTTCGGGCAGGAAAGGGTACAAAAATTAGAAAAATCCCTGTATCTTGCTTCATACTTACAATGGTATCATATAAGTACATGATTTGGAATCAGCGTAAAATTACGCATCTGATGGTATATAATACGGTATTATTGGAGGGGGGAAAATGTGCATGTTTCTGGGGCTAAGTCGTATCTCCGCTTCTGTAACTCTTGGTCACCTGGAGCATTCTTTCGAGACGAATTGAGCCTCACATTGGGCCACTATGACGCCACATGCTACGCTGTACAACGGTATAATGTTGGTGAATATTTATTCCTCTTCAATATTTAGCATGAATCCTATTTAGCAACGGTACCGGTATTCTTATTTCGTTACGGTCGATATTTTTCTCAAACCAACCATGGTGAACGATTGACGGCGGGATGGGGTGTAACATGAATAGATACTATTCTACTTACGTTTCAAATTGCACGGTAGTCACGAAATGCCGGATCATTTTGACGTTCTCTCTCATCAAGCACAGGCTTAGCCGAGACATCACCAGCTTCCTGTAGTACACACACACAAATGTGACAGATAGCCCACCGGCCGGGAAGTTGACCACATCCTCTTAACGAGGAGCGGTAAGCGCCCGTGTTAAGCAGCGACGGGCCCGCTGTTCCTGCAGCCTTGCTGACATGCGCCGTGGGGGAACACAGCACTGG